>CANUEY010147190.1:0-102624 GCA_948099555.1 Croton setiger | reverse complement strand
TCAATTTTATTTGTAAGTTTGTACAATTGTGTTGAATAATTGATTCTCTGTAACACAGTCACAGATCTAACTGGTAAAACAAGAAATCTAAGAGCATGTAGAAATGTTAACAGTTCTGTATTAAAGTTATTAGATTTGTTTATGTTTGGTTTTAATTTTGATTTCAGTCAATTCATAGGAATTATGGACAAAATTATGGGGAAGAAGATGAAAATGGTGGCAGTGCTGTTTAGGATTTCCGACTGACCAGCGACAGCACAGCCAGCCCGAACAGCCCGCCGGGCCATTTCCACGGTTTGGGCGGTTCCCTTCCGTTTCACGGTTCCCAACGGATCCGGTTCCAAATTTCTTCGAACCTGAACCGGCCCGTCCTCCGGCCGGTTCAGGTTACGGTTTCGACGATTACGGTTATTTCACGGGCGGGGCCGGTTTTACCACGGTCCGGTTCAGGCAGGCCGGCCGGGCCGAACCGGCCCATGACCATGTCTAGATAGTGTTGATCAATCTTTGTTAATTTTTTTTTTTTTTGAAATTAGAAGCGGTTTCACCTAATATATTATTTGGATCATAAATACACTTGACACTAGATTATGTCTTGACATGAAATCAACAACGGCGACAGACCTACTGTGTTAAATGAGAGGTGGGCTGACACCTCTTTCATTATCTATTGTCTTAGACATAATTTATGGAACTTGAACCCATAATTGTTGTCTAAACTACAAAATAATGGAGGCCTTATACTGCATTGTATTAGCCGGAAACAACTTAAGTCCATTTTAATTGGCCATAATAGCTAACCATTTATTTCCCCTGATTTCAAGGTTAATCCAATTTTTTTTTTTTTAAATTTTTAAATCAAGTTACTTCAGTTAGGAGTTCAGGCCGTTAATATCATGATTACTTGAAGAATATGAACCTAACGATGCACGCAAGAAATCCTTGATTTTCAGGCCATGGCCCAAATTTCTTCCTTTCTTGGGAAGATTAGCCCAATTTTTTTTTTTAATTTTTTTATAACCCTCCTTTTATATTTCAAGAACTACGTTTAAAAAAATTAATAAAAAATATTTTCATTCAAAAGAACATTAAAATATTTTTATGTAAAAATTAATTTTTTAATAAAATACAAAAAACAACAGATATTTTCTTGCACTTACATTTTACAAAGGATTTTCTGTTTTCTTTTAAAAAATAAAAAACAACTTGGCACGAAAAATAATTTCATGAAAGTGTAAATTCAAAATTGATAGGATTGAAATTAATTTTCTGTTTTTCAGTACGCTGATGATGTGTTGCAGAGCCTGATAATAATGATGAATCAGATCATAACAGGCCAAAATTGCAGTTTGTCTGTTGCTTGAACCTTATATGTTAGACTACATATCATAAATGTTTACTTTGTTAGCCATAATTATTCATGAATTTATATTTTCAGGATGAAAAATAAATAAACTCATAAAAGGAGAGATGATAATGGGTTGGTTTGGCAGAAAAAAGCAACGGTTTTTGCTTTTTGGTTAATCGGAATCGGTCTCGAACCATAATCACTAAATTCGAACTGAATTGTTGGAGGGTAGGTCAGTTCAAATTTAACAATTTTGTGAATCGTAACCTGCCATAGCTCGTGAATCGCTCAAACCATTCAAAAAACCATTGGTAACTGTCTGAATCGCTAAAAAAATTGTCGGTTAACCGAATGTGAACTATCTAAAAATCGTTGGTTCGGATCATTCGAACCGCCCACTAACCAGTCCGCCATAAACTATGAAAAATTTCGGTCACTGGTCCTCTCGTCCGTTGATCAAAACTAATATTATTGTCTAACACCAAAAATATATTAAAATTATAAAATAACACAAACAGTAACGACACATAAAAGTGAAACACAAATTAAGTTTAAACTAATCAGTCATCATTGGAAGAAGTAATCAATCAATTAAAAAAATCTAAAATTTGATTAATCTATTTTTTTTAAAAATATTAATTTATTTTTATCAACAGATTTTTGAATGTGCATGTGTCTGTCAACTACAATTCTATAAGTCTATAAGTCAACAATTCAAATTTGACCTGTCCACTACCAGGTTGGTTGGTTGAGCAATTTTCAGCTCTAAAATTTATGGTTTTTCAAATCATTTATATCACCAAATCTTACACCTCACATATTTCAGTTTTCTTCTTACTTCTGAAAAACTATGGACAAAGCTCCCAAAGTTACCATTTTTTACTCTGAAGGTTTCTTTTCTTCTTTGTCTTTTTTCTTTCTTTTTCAGCTTTCTTGATTTTATTCAATTCATAGTCTTCTTTCTCTCTGGTATTTTCTTTTTTTTTTTTAACAGAGGAGGTTAGCAGTATTGAATGGGAATACATTAAGATGACTGAGCAAGAACAAGATCTTCTATACAGAATGCATAAACTTGTTGGAGACAGGTAATAAAAATTTAATATTATCAGTTCATCTGTTCTGTTTACGGAAATTGAATTTGTAAGAACTAGTTTTAATTTCTGTTTCTCAGGTGGGATTTGATAGCTGGGAGGATTCCGGGCCGGAAAGCAGAAGAAATAGAAAGGTTTTGGATAATGAGACATTGTCAATGGTATGCTAATAAGAAAACTAAATTTTCACAGTAGAAGAGAATTTATTTTTTCTTGTATTCTATCATAAAGAAAGAAAATACTGTTATTTTCCATTCTAATTAAGCATTCTTTCAAGAAAATTAAACTAACCAATCCTGCAAATTCTCAGGTTCCAAGCAGAAAGTTCATTTATTTTATTCATAAAAAGCTGCACTTGATCTTTTCGTTGTTTCGACTCGAATATCTTAAATTATTTACACTACTCACAAAATGAATCTATGAACATAGAAGAGCTTGGAATCATTGCAACGAGCAAGCATTTAGATTTTTGTTTTTGGGAATCTGCAGAATAACCATTGTTGCATATATATAAACATCATCACAATATAATATAACTTTCATAAATGTGAACGGGATCATCAGATTACAAGTATACGTGTTATATATGTTAAATCATCAAATTCTATAGAAGTATATAGATTACAGGTATAACATTTTTGTCTATTTTCATGTAGTTAAGAATGAGTATGATACAGGTAATTTGTGTACTTGTCTATGGTGTTCGTCGATTCAGACAACATAGCGACGAAGATAATCCACTCTAGCTGGATGCTTCAGCTTCAAAAGTGCCTTCACTTCATACTTCCTAACCATTTCTCTTGAGATATTTAAATTTCCGGCAATCTCGCCTAATGTTCTATCACCTCTGCCATCAAGCCCATATCTTTGTCTAATCACTAGGCTCTCCTTTGGCTTCAGAGAATCAAGCTGGAAAGGATTTCAGAAATTAAAGATGTTAGGATGGAAATAAACAACTGAATTTAAGTGATAATAAAATAACTATAAGATTTAAACGGTAACAAAACACTAAGGAGAGCAAATGATTCGGAGGGTGTTTGACGTTGCTTAAAAGCAAAATTTAAGCACTGTTTAACTGAAAAACCAGTCATAAAATGCTGCTATTTTTATAAGTGCTTTCTAAAAGCAAAAAGGATAAAAGCACAATCAATGCCTAACACTTGGTATAAAACATTTCAAAGTTTAGGAAGGATGATTATTTAGTTTACCACATCATCAAGAGCAAGCCTCACGAGAGCAGGTCGCCTCCGGTCAAGGTTTCCTTCAATATCAGTGATTCCATTAATGAACTCTTCTTGTGTAACTGCATGCCTTGAATGTAGAGAGAGAACAGGTTTTGAGGTCCTCTTTACTTCATGATACCTCTCAGGGGAAATCCCCACCTTCTCAATAATCTCTTCTTCAGTCGGTTCTCTTTGAAGCTCAATCAACAACTGAATTTTAGCTTTCTGGATTTCTGCTCTGACCTGCATAAATTGAAGTTTGAATATCATATCATAACATAATTCCCAATGAGACGGGAAAAAAATGTAAACCAGAATTAGGAATGAAGAGAAACATACTGATTCAAGTCCAAATGAGACGCGAGTAAAGCTTGAGAGTGTCATTGATCTTATTATAGCATGCCTGATCCAGAAAAGACTGTAAGTTGAGAGCCGAAATCGCCTTTTCGGTTCAAAGCGATCAATTGCAGCAATAAGTCCCCTAACTCCTGCTTGGCAAAGGTCTTGAAATCTTGGGCCATTTGCAAAATCTTGGAAATATTTATTGATTACAAACAACACAAGCCGAAGATTGTGCTGCAGCAAACAAAGAATTGTTATAACCAAAAGATGAAATAGAACAAAGACCAAATGAAGCACTATAATATACCTTAATTAGCTTGTTTCTAGCTGCTCGCCCAACCTCCAGCTGTTTCCTCACTTGCTCCGCTTTCATATTTGTCGCCTCAGCTAATTCACTGTCAGTTGGTTCTCTTCCCAAATTAGCTTTTAAGTCTTTTTTCAGTTGCACAAGGGCCTGATATAAGGAAAAGTGTAACTAAGCAGCACAGCACAAAACATACCAATTCATACCCAAGATGAGAAAAAAATGCTATGCTCACCTTCATTGGTTGCATCAACTTGAACAACCAAGCATGTTCTGTTGAATGAAGAACTGGAGGTATCTTCATTTTCTTCCAATCCAAGCTCACCAAATCAGTTGAAGCAGAATATTCCCTCACAAGGTCATCAATCTTTTCCTTTTCATCTCTTCTATCCTTTTTCTTCACAATACTTGATGCTACCACTTGCTCTTCTTTGTTCTTTCTCAATTCGATCCTTTTATCAAGGTCCAACCTTTTAGCTTTCTTCGTGTGATTCTTAATAATGGGTTTACTAACTCCGTTCCCAACACTACCGTTACCTTCACTAGTTTTCCTTTTCCTTTGTTTACGCTTTCTACTCGTGCCATTTTCATCTAAATCAGCAGTATCGGTCTCTGGGCTAAGTTTGAATATGTTTTCAAGCTTGGCCGCGGCTTCATTGTAATCCACTTCCAAGGCACTAGAAGAAACCTCATTGTTAGCTTTTCCTCGTCTTTTCTTCCCCTTCGGTGTCTCTATAGGCAATGGGATTCGTTTGTGAGGAGCAATCAAAGCTGTACTATTTGGTTTATCGTCCTTAAAAGCCACAACCAATGGTCTTTTGACCGTAGATCTGCAATTAGAGAATTTGGCTTTCAATCCTAGTGGTGTTCGAGCAGCTGAGCTAGATGCAGTTACAACTCCCATACCAAGCTTTTCTGTCAAAAATCCCAACAAATTTAAGAATTTTCCTTATCACTTCCACAAACATTGGAAGAACAGTGAAGCCTTTAGCAACAGACCAACAATTCATTAACTTTCACAAAGTCTTCCATAAGAACACAATCACATTCACACTTCATAAAATTAAGGTTTTTTGAGCAAACAAGATTAATCCCCTGATACAACTATCATTATAAGAGCAACTTGTCCTCTTTTACTAAAACTAAAAACTCCATAGGCATGAAAAGGGGTATGTACATATATTTTTTACTAAATCAAACAGTACAAATTTACCAGAAGAATTACAATAAATATCAAAAAAAAAAAAAGCAGAAATTTATTAAATCAAGAAACCCGAAAAAACAAAACATCAAAACGAACATACCCAGATGGCTAAATGACTAACCAATTCAAGAACAAAGCGATTTTGCAGAGACTACATGCCAAAATAATCAAGAATCTCTCGTGAGACAATTCAAAAATATAAATGAAAGAAATAAACAAACATACCAGGTTGAATGGAAAAATTTGATATGAATTTCCCAGTAAGCGAAGAACCAGCAGATTCGAGAATGAGCGATCAAAAGTACAGGGGAGAATCAGAGGAAGGAGGAGTTTGATGCTTTAATAGTGGAATCTTAACAAGTAAATTACGGCGTCCACGAATTATTTTCTGAAATATCAACGGCTGGAAATGTCATTTTACTGAATCAACGGTGAGGAAAGTGGCATGTAGAAAGGGAAGCGGTTGACGTGGCTGGAGAAGAGTCTGACATGGAGAATTTAGAGTGGCAGAGTAGATATTTATTGTGAATATTTATGGATTGTGTTTATGACACGTGGGTAGTGTAGTAGTTTCGTTTCTTGTGGTGGTCTATAATGTATTACGTTTTCTAATTCTAGCCAATTAAAAGAAGATTGACGTGGGTCTTCAAAATTGAATATAATAATTTAATATTTTTACGGGTCGTATTTATCATTTTATTATAGACAAAAAAACATTAAAATAATTATTAATTTTCAAAAATATAAAAAATTTTAAATTTATGAAAAAAATTCCTAAAATTATTATTTTACTCATGCAACTTTATAATCATTAATTAATATTATTCATCATATTAGTTTAATGGCATATTCTCCAAATAACATTTTTTACATTAAAATGTTAAATTAACTAAAAAGGTCAAGAGACTAAAACATCCCTATGTATATATTTTCTTCCATATAAAGGGAAAGACTTATGAAGACAATTAACTAATTTAACTAATCTAATGGTCTTAAAAACTAATTTTTTGTCCAAAAAACTTTGAACAAACCGTTCGTAAAACCTAATTTTGTTTATGAATTAGTAACTTCTCGTTTTGACAGTTGAGTAACCGGCGAACCCCATAGCTTTAGGAACTTGGAGTTATGCCACTCTATTACGTGGGGTGGTAGTTTTGGATTCAAATCGTGCGTTATAGATTCAGGAGTAAGAATGTTCTGCCAGTTTGAACGTGTTGCGGTGACGAAGCATCTTCCTTTCCCTACTGCAAATTGGGAAGTAGCATCTTCCTTTCTTTACTGGAAATTTGGAAAGTGCCTATCTTGGGTTGGGATTGAAGATTACAGAGGCTAGGAATAGAAAAATGAAACGGGAAACCCTCTTCTTTTTCTTCTATTTGCAACGTATTCTTTGCTTCCTTTTCCCAAAACCCCATTTCTAATCTTCACCAAAACAGAAAATTATCTGCTACCTTACTCCAATTTCTACACAGTCATTTAAATCTCCAATTTCAGGTACATTTTTGAATCACTTTGAATTAAAGTTTCAAGCTTTTGCTAAATATTATTGTTTAATTGCATGATTTGAGGATAATTTACTAAGTGTGTTATATTCTGGGGAAGAAAAAATCAAAAGAAATGGGTCATTTAATTGTTGGAAGGTTCTCTACTACTTGTTGAGACTCCAATCACTCCGGATTCAGGGAATAATAGAACTCTCAGCGACTTTTTCATAAAAGAGCCATATTCTTCCAGTCCTGGACAACAAAGGCAACAATGAGTGTTCCTATGTGGGTTCTCTCCTTATGCACAGCTTATTTGAATGTCAAGGAGATATTGGATATTGCTAATTGCTTAGGTTTCTTTTTATTTTTGTTTGTTACTTTATTATGTTTATTCAAATTTATTTACCACCTGACCCCTGATTGATAATTTGTGGTAGAGTTTAATGCTTCAGAAACTGCAATGTGTCCAACAAGAGAACAATAATCTAAGCCTCTGGAATCTGCTGTTAATTTTTTTATTAACTTGCAGCTCCTTTATGTTGTGTAGTAAGCTTCATCCTGTTGTCTTTCAGGTTGGAGCAGTAGAAGGGGATGAAGAATTGACACCTCTTGGGCAACTTTTCGCAAAACAGCTTCAATTTTTTTTCTTTTGGCAAAATAATTTTGATAATTCATATTTGTACTGTGATGGTGTAGTTGTCTCTGGTGGAGAGCATGTGGATGTGTGATGATAGGCGCTGCTGTGGCTGATGGAAAAGTGACTCCAAAAGTGCAGTCACTGATAAAAATTCTTCTCAAGTATCAGTACACAGATGATTTTCGTGCAATCATCTTTGTAGAACGAGTAGTGACTGCTTTGGTTCTTCCTAAAATATGTTAATTATATACAGTATTATTGGGCCCATATGGTTTGGTTTCTGTTCCAGGTTTATCACATTGTAACGCCATATTTCATCAAACTTCCAAGTTCTTGCTGAGTTTCATTAAGTATGAAGTTTGATTGGCCACAACAACAGACAAGAAAGGCGGACATCACAAATGCATGATGCGATTGCCAGATTTCGAAATGGTCGTGTATGTTTATAGAATCTTTCAGTTTTGTTCCTACAAGGGCTAATTGTTTTTTTTTTGGCAATTCCTAGAAGGGCTAATTAGCTCATGCGTTGCATCTTTAATTTCTTGTTTATTTTAACATGAATATATGCTTTTTTTATTGTTCATGTACCTAAAAATTCTCAATGTTTGTGACAAATTTTTTAAAATATACACTATATGTGAAAAAAGTGAACAATTTTGAAAAATTTTGCCCTTTGAAAAAATATTCCAATCATCTAAAGAAAATTTATAGCTCACTAGGAGCTGCCACCCTTGAAAAAGTGCGTAATAGCTTACTAATTGAGCGCTCTTGCCCCGAAGATGAACGGGGCTAAGCGATCTGCCGAAGCTATGAGATGTAAAAATGCATTGGTAGGGAAGCGTTCCGCCTTAGAGGGAAGCACCCGCGCGAGCAGAGGTGGACGAAGCGAAAGCGAAAATGTCGGCTTGAGTAACGCAAACATTGGTGAGAATCCAATGCCCCGAAAACCTAAAAGTTCCTCCGCAAGGTTCGTCCAGAGAGGCTGAATAGAATTCACAATCCTATGGAAATATACAAGACCTATGAGTAGAAATTTTCACAACTGCGAAAATATCCACGGCCCAGCAATTACTTCCTTTAATTTTATTATATTTTTTATAATTTATAAATAATTTAAAGTCCATTAATTATAAATTTTAATAAATAAACATATAAATCACTAAATTACATATTTAAAAATATATCAATACTATTTAACATACCATAAAATAAAATATATCTATGATCAAAACTGTTGGGAGTAAAAGATTTGAAATCAAAATTAAAGTCAAAATCAAATTTAGCATAATTAATGTGAACAAAAATATTAAAGATATTAATAGTCTCAAATCCGTACTAGCATGATTAATGGAAAAAAACAGATACATAACAATCACCGTTGAGACCATTATGTGTTGCAAATTGCAATGCAAATTTATTTAGTGTTTAATTATAATGACAACACTGCGGCATATGTTTAATTAAAATTAGCGATCAAATCAAAGAAAATATCATTTTTCTTTATGAAAACGCTGTTCAATCTTTGTTCATGGTTATTATCATACCAAAATGTACCCTTTTATGTTGTTTTCTCCTCTAGATTCAGCAATTCTATGTATATATTGCTACTAAGAATGTTAAAACTTTCTAAACACAAATTTCACTTTAATTAATTAGCTCAATCAAATTATAAATTCACCATCATGGTTATTGATCATAGTTTTCCAGCAGTAAAGAAATGTGCATCAATTGGTCGAGAAAAGCATACGGTGGTGGCAGATATGGATGGTACTTTGCTTATTGGCAGGAGCTCTTTTCCTTATTTTGCACTTGTTGCATTTGAAGCTGGTGGGCTTTTAAGGCTTCTTTTTCTGGTATTAGCTTCCCCTTTAGCTGCGCTTCTTTATTACTGCGTGTCAGAGTCGGCAGGTATTCAAGTTCTTATCTTTGCTTCATTTGCTGGTCTAAAAATGGCTGATATTGAGTCTGTGGCTCGCGCTGTGTTGCCAAAGTTCTACTCCAGCGATCTTCATCCTGAGTCTTGGCGTGTGTTCTCTTCATGTGGGAAACGCTATGTTTTGACTGCGAATCCGAGGATTATGGTGGAAGCATTCTTGAAGGATTTTTTAGGAGCCGACGTCGTTTTAGGTACAGAGATTTCAAGTTATAAAGGTAGAGCTACTGGGTTTGTTCTTAATCCTGGTGTACTTGTGGGAAATAACAAAGCAAATGCTCTTCTTAAGGCCTTTTCTGATACTAAACCTGATATTGGACTTGGAGATAGAAATACCGACATTCCCTTTATGTCTATGTGCAAGGTGACCTTTTTTGTTTAATCCCACCAAATTTTATGCTTATGTTTTTATAAATTAATCAGAAGATGTAACCAATTAAATGCAGGAGGGATATCATGTTCCACCAGAACCAGAAGTAAGGGCAGTAACGGGAGACAAGCTTCCAAAACCAATAATCTTCCACGATGGTCGATTAGTTCAAAAGCCAACACCATTAATGGCCTTAATCATTCTTCTCTGGTACCCAATAGGCTTTGTTCTAGCTTGTTTACGAGTTGCAGCCGGTTCACTACTACCCATGTCAATCGTCTATTATGCCTTTTGGGCACTTGGGGTTCGAGTCATCGTCAAAGGCAATCCACCTCCGCCTGCAAAAAAATCAACCGGTCAAACCGGTGTTCTCTTTGTTTGCTCCCATAGAACCTTACTGGACCCAATATTTCTCTCCACCGCCCTAGGCCGTCCAATTGCAGCAGTAACATACTCAGTCTCTCGTCTCTCCGAAATCATTTCTCCGATCAAGACTGTGAGGTTGAGTCGCGACCGGGAAAATGACGCCTCAATGATCAAAAAATTATTAATTGAAGGTGATTTAGCTATGTGTCCTGAAGGGACTACTTGCCGGGAACCATTTCTTTTAAGATTTTCTGCTTTGTTCGCTGAATTGACGGATGAAATTGTGCCGGTGGCTATGCTGAACCGAATGACTATGTTTCATGGAACTACAGCAAGAGGGTGGAAAGGAATGGATCCGTTTTACTTTTTTATGAACCCAAGTCCAGCTTATGAAGTGACATTTTTGAATAAATTGCCTGAAGAGCTAACTTGCGGTTCAGGAAAGTCGAGCCATGAAGTGGCTAATTATATACAAAGAGTGATTGCTGCTACTCTTTCTTATGAGTGCACTAGTTTTACCAGGAAAGATAAGTACAGAGCACTTGCTGGAAATGATGGAACTGTGGTTGAAAAACCTAAGCTGCAATCCAATAAGGTAATGGGTTGCTAGTTAGTTTTATTTTTTGTCCTTCTGTGTTAAGTTTTCCTTCTTTAGAACATTTTCATGCTTTGCTGGAAATCTTATTTGAAAATAAAAAGGAACATATATATTTGTAATGATATAGAGCTATGTTTCGCTTTGATTTTTATGGAATATACATAATAGGCATTTCGTAGTGCATAATGAATAAACACCTAGTTTGTTGCCTAAGTACTGATTAACTTGTGTGTTAAGTACTTAATCATTACCTTAAATTCAATTTGTAAAAAAGTACTCCAACTTTTGATTGAATGTCCAAAAGGGCACTTGAGCTCGTTTTGATTTTGATTAGGCCGTCATTGGCCTACATGGATTAAGTTGGGTCAGATCCAGTGCAGAAAACAAAGAATTGCCAGCAGAATTTTACAAATATTTAGTTAATAGCAGATAAATTTTGAAAAATACTAAAATACCCCCTGGCTACGAACACCTGGAACTTCACTATGAAACTCCACATATTTGGCAAAAAAAAAAAAAAATAACGATTCTCATCTCTTCCTCTTTCGTTCTTCTTCTCACCGTGAATCGATTAATGATTGCTACGAATCTCAACAAGATCAGATCAACAAAGATCTTAATCATCGATCAGTTCATCTTTGAAAATAGCTGAGAAAAATGGAGAAGATGAACCAGTATATGAACAAATAAGATAAATCTCATTGTTCTATTTTCCTGAAGAAAGAAAATAAATAAAATATGCGGATTTAAAAATGGTTTTCAATTGGACAGGGAAAAATGGTTGGAAAACACAATAATTCAATTTTGAAAGCTTGCCGAAAATACGATTTCGTTGAAATAAAAATGTAAAATAGATGATCCACGACTAGAAAGAAAGAAAAAGAAGATCGAACTTTGGCCAATATTATATTTTAGAACCTGAAATTTCTTTTTATTTTCAATTTAGTCCTTTTATGAATTAAAATGTAAAAAAATTTAGTTTAAGTATTTGAATATAAAAAATAAAATTTATATTATATACTGATTACGTATGTAAATATTAATTTTTATTCTGATGTAAATTAGTAAATAAATAATCAGTTTGTAAATTAATAAACAAATAAATAATAAATTTATATATTATGTAAAAAGTTAATTTACATAAAAATAATTAAAAATTATAATACGGACTGTCATAAAAAATCAATTTAAATACTAATAGTATTTATTAAAGGAAAACAATAAATACTTAAAAAAAGTATTTTTCAACTAACATCTATTTTGTGACAGCTGGCATCCTGTTTAGAAAAGCATTATCACTGTGATTTATTCACAACAAGCTTAACAGTCATTAAAAGAGTTTACACTTTAGAATTTTGCATCCCACTTTAGTAAAATTGCTTTTTCTTTTGGTGCATTATTATTATAGATTCATGTTAGAACTTATGAATTGCAGCACAGCAGCAGTAGCAATAGTATTATTAATATTTATAATGACTAATTTACCCTCTGACCCGGTCCATGTATGACCAAATCCAAAAAAGTATTATAAAGTTTATACTTTCTACGTTGGGTGCACCGTCCACTGTTACATATAAACTTGGGAGCTAAACAATTTTTGATTGACTCTTGAGTTTTTTCTCCACGAAAAGCCACATGACACGACATCCACGTCCCGCCGTTTTGACAGATTCTTTTGCTCGGAAAATCACACCAAAACCAAACTTAGTGGGTGGTTTACCGCCTAATACATCCATAATAAGCTTTCTTTTTCTTTTTCAAAACGGTTTTATCACGTATAGAAAAACATATATTTTTATTTAATTTTTTTTACAGTTAATATTTAAATTTGTTAGAATTGCTAATGCAGAATGAACTAAACCATAATTAATATACATCATAATTACTATAATTTTAATAAAAAAAGAAAAATACAACTCGTCTGAGAAATTGAGAATCTTGCGGCAGGTTTAAGGTCTTATTTTCCTACTTGCAATTAATCTGTTATACTTATATGCTAGCTTTGATAAGTCCACAAGTAAGATATTTCAATCATCAATTTATTTATCTTTTTGCCAAAATTTAAATAATTAAATTAAATTAAATATTTAGTAGTAATACGAATAATTAATGCATAAGAAGGATCATAGTAACATGATTCCACGTGTACCATAATTTACGCTTTGTGTTTCGTCGTGCAATGTATCAAATGGAAAGCTGAAAGAAAAAACGTAAGCACAGGTCTAAACCTAGACGTCATTATCGTGTCAGGTCACTATTCTGTCATTTTCTCCTAATTATTTATTAATTACTGTTTAATTACAGTTAATTAACATGTAACAGGTAATTAATTTATGAATATAAACTCTCTTGTGCCTGTCACATCGAAATTATGGAATTTTTCTTAAATTAATCTTAGCGAACGCGTAATCAGGAATTGGGTTAGAAGATTCTCGGTCCCCTCTATAGTTTATATTGACTTTCAAATTCATTATTATTATTATTATTATTATTATTATTATTATTATTTGCAAGTAGTATCATGTTTAATTTCTGGTTATAGCAAAATTATTTCATTAGAAAATTAAAATTCAATAAATCACACTAGCTAATTAATCATGTAGTGGCTAATTAATTGATGAGCAAACACATAGCTAAAATAATCAAACAGGTTATGTAAATTGATTTCCATATGGGGAGAAATGGTCAGCAATTGTATTGCTGACTGTTTGAAGCCACATTTCCTATGACCAAAGACTGGTCTTAATGAAGAAAATAGAAGAAGAAGTGGGCTATCTTTTAATTGATCAATTAATTACTAATTAATCAATTTTCTTCTTGGTCAACTTTCTCTGGTTATCTTCTTATTTTCTTCAACAAAACCCTTTCTTTATAATTCCAATCCCTCATTCATATTCTTCACCCCCTTCTTTTATCATCGTCATCATCATCCTCAATCTTTGTTTATATATATATATATACATACATATTAGCCATTTTAAGACCCAACAAATCCTTATTTCTATTTTTATAAATAAACTTGTCTTATTAATCTGTCCTTTTTGTTAAAAAAAATAAAAATTCAGTCATCTTCATCAGAAATTATGGTCTTGAGCTTACTCTTGTTCTTCTTTTCAGCATCTTATATACTTACTAGCTATTTCATATGTTAATTATTATTTTGTGTTATTCTGGAAAATTGAGAATATGAGAAATTTGGAGCAAAAGAATCTAGTAAACGTGATAATAACAGGAAGAGATTTTGCAAGGCAACTTCAAAATCTTTTGAACTCTCCTTCTTCATCAAAAGAAGCACTTGAAGCTTTAGCTCAAAAGATCTCAAATTCCTTCGAAACGGCGCTTTCCATCTTATATTCAACTTACCCATCAATGAGAGATGCAAATGTAATAACAACGACAACAATAACAACAGGAGTTGCCATTGGAGGAATGTCGGAATCGCAGTTAAGTGGAAGTTCTCGTAGTGAAGATTCTGATCAGGACCCTAAAGATTCCTCGAGAAAGAGGTGCATATTACGTGGATTTAGTACTTCTGACAGTTAAACGTCATTTTATAGTTTTAATTAAGTACCGGAATCAAAATTAATGGCGGTTTTCAAAAATTTCAGGAAGAGCGGCCTAAGGTGGACGAAACAGGTGCGAGTAAATCCAGGGATGGGGCTTGAAGGGCCACTCGACGATGGGTTTTGCTGGAGGAAGTATGGACAGAAAGACATACTTGGGGCTAAATATCCAAGGTCTTATTCTTTCTTTTCTATTTAATTTCATGCTTTTTCGCACAAGATTTTCTTCTTGTGCTTTGCTAAGCAATATATGTAGTTTCTATTGCCCTACATGAATCTAAGGTTTCACAAACCTCAATAATGGCCACATAAAATAGCAACTAAGTAAAGATTGAGAATTCTATTTCTAGCTTAAGGGAATAAACATGAATTATTATACTAATCAAAACTATAAACTTTGTATAAGTTGGGTTGTATCTCTAAATTTCATTTCAATCTGTATTATAAATCATTCACAGAATTACTTAAATTATTCATTTTAATTACGTGTGTTTGGTCCGCAATCTAAAATATTAAATTTTAGAATGTATTATTAATTGAATATAACATAATGTTTCAGTGGAGATTATCTAAAGTTTCAATTCAATTGTTTGGTGCAATGATATTAAATTTTTCCAAGCTTATATAGAACTTCAAATCATAATCCAATTAAACATTTAATGCATGAAACTATATATACCATTCATAGTAAAACTATTGATTGTTCATGAATTCTCCCACACCTATCCCAACTGTCTGGACAATGGACTTTGTCGGTAAATTAGACAATTGAAATTATAATTTCTGATAATTATAAAACATAATTATTTTAAATTTTGCTTGTTCACAGGGGCTATTATAGATGCACTCATCAAGTCGGGCAAGGTTGTTTAGCAACAAAACAAGTGCAAAGATCCGATGAAGACCCTACCATTTTTGAGATTACCTATCGTGGAAGGCACAGTTGCACTCAGGCTGCCCATATGCTCCCACCATCTATCCAACCATCATCGGAAAATCAAGAACCCAACAGCAACATGGAGCTTCAGAATAAAGAACAATCGCAAGATCTTCTCTTTAATCTCCAATCAGAGCTTAAAGTCATAACAGAAGGCTTAGACTCACAACAACAGACATTTCCTCCTTTTCACTTTCCTTCAACATCAAATAATGTACCATTCTTACCTACTGTGGTGGATACTAGCAGCTTTATGGGAAGTTATTCGCCGTCGTTCATATCACCTTCTTCCACTTCCGGGAACTATTTCTCAAGTGGGATGCATCCGCAATTTCAGACTTGTGATCAGCCTGAGCTTACTGGTGCTACTTCTTCTTCTACTAACTCTCCTACTGCTGGTTTGGATTTCCCATTTGGAAATGTAGGATTTGATCCCAACTTCACTTTTGACAATGATGGATTCCTCCCGTAATTAGTTCAATTTTACAGTGGAAATCAATTCCAAGCTTTTCTTGATTTCTTTCTGGTGTTAACATCTAAATTTTTAATTAATGGTCCTTATTGTATTTGATTTCAATTATTGTAGGTATAATGTCCTTTCTATGTTTAGAAAGTCTGATTTGTAACAATAGTATATGTCGTTCTGTGTATTATGATTACTTTATTAGTATTTTCTGTTATCAAATTATTTGTATGATAACATTAATCTAACGTTGTTTGAGTTTCAATGCAATGCAATCAAAAGTTACACCTTTGTTTCTTGCTAGGCTTTTTTAGAGCATTCAATGTTAATGGATTACAACTTATGTGTTCAAGTAAAACGAAAAGTATAAATAATTATACGGAAATGTTTTTGGAGCACCAAGTGCTAATACCTTTATTTTTTTATTTTTTTTTCCAAATCAAATGTTAAATTGTATCTAAAGTGTCTCGAGATTAATATTAATAGACAGCAGTCAGAATTTGACTATTATAATAAGAACTCAAAATAAAATGTATTAATTCGCTTATAAAATTTTAGATTACAATAAAGTGTGCATACAAGTTGATTTGCAAAAAATTAAGGAATCAAAGAAAACTAAAGTAAAACTCTATAAATTAGGTTTTTTTAAAATTGCCAGTATTAACCCATCTAATTTTTTAATAGATAAAATAATTAATAATAATAAGCTTCTCCCCATTAAATTTTAATATAAGTACATTAAATTAGGAAATATCTTGATCGTTTTGACCCATTCAATGCTTTCAAAATATGAAATGAGCATATAATCATATTTTCCATCTTATTTATTAAAATAAACTAGGATAATATTTTTGTTCTTTGAGGTTAGAGACTAGACTAGATGTTCTTCGGGTCGGGTTTGGGTAACAGGAAATGTTAGGCAGGATATGAATCAGTCTAGTCCAGTCGGTCTACTACACGTCCAAAAAGGGTCTAGAGTTGATGGTCAATGCTTTTGTTTTGGGATCAGTTCTAAAGTGCAAATACGCCAAAAAGAAAGAAATAATACTAATTGTAAATCCTAATTGGTCTTCATTAATTTAAAATCAAATCAATTAATTTAATTTAATTGGACCTCCCATGTTTTCCTTTCTCCACACACCAAATTATAAACCCTAACTAGTCAAAGTGATATAAAGAAGCATTCCCACTCGTTCTTCGATTGTGTATGGTGGACTTTAGACTTCTATTTTTATTTTATTTTTCTATAAATTTGGGCCAGAAATATTTTGAGGCCCAATATTAAATGGGCGTAGCTGTAGGGCCCTTGATGATGGACTCCTGACCAACAAATGTATGCCCATTTCCAACAACAAGACTATAAAAGAAAAAGAAAGGAAGAATTACTAGTTTATCCTTTAGGTTTGACCAATATTACTATTTTATCATTAGAATTTTTTTAATGGTTCGTGATTGCCGAACCATCCTAGCAAGAAACCCAATATTTTCCTTAGGGTGGGGCTAACATGAATTATAATGAAGCTAGCTAGAGTCTTTTCATTTTGGAAGTATTAGACACATGATAAAATATTCTATCAAAAAATTAACAAAATAAATTATTAGTTAAATAATGTCAAAGTATAGTAATCATGCTCAAATTAGTGACGAAACAGTAATATTAGCTAAATTAGAATGAATAAATCATTTTTTTTAAGAAAAAAAAAAAAACCAACCAATTGGAATTTGTGGTCCAGAGGACCCTCTTCCCCCTCTTCTAATAAGGGCATTGAAGAATCACCTGAGATTTTAGGGACCATTATTGGTCCACTTCCATTGCCCTATATAACCATAATTTAGAAATTGATCAAGGTCTTAGCTTCAGTATATTTTTGGCTTCCTTACCTCGAACATGCCACTCCAGAAATTTCTCAGGACCCATATGATCTATGTTTATTTTCGCATTTATTTTCAAGGTATCTGCATATTTATTATTATTATTATTATTATTATTATTATTATTATTATTATTATTATTATTATTATTATTATTTGTGTCCATTTTTTCCCCATCAAATATAATTTTCTCAACACCAACTAAATTAATCTTACAATATTTTTCGAATATTGTTGCTAATATGTGGATCATGATTCTTAGAAAAATGCTACCCACCAGAAGGATTACCTTATTGTGGGGTTTCCTTGATTTACTACACCTTTCGATGAATTTAAAAAATAAAAAAATAAAAAGAGTTAAAAATGAAGAGGTAATCAGAAACAAAAGCAAATTAACGGTTCAATTCATGCAAATTCGTTGGTCCAGCCATGATGTGGTTTTCTTATCTTTTCAGGTGGAATCATACTTCACATCTATATTGATGGCTCTGTCATAATCAAATGTTTTAATCGGTAGAAACTAGAAATTCATAAACTGAATTTTAAATGTTCTATATTAAATTTTAAGATTTTATTCGATAAAATTCTGGTTTTTTAAGATTTGATTATCAAACATAAATTAACCCACCTGTAAAAATTGAAAAATTATGGTTTGCAATTTAAGACTTAATTTTGATACTTTAGACCCTTTGAATAATTGAAATTATAATGCAATAATTTTTTTTTCTAAAAAAAATTACAAATTGCTTGAAATTAAAATTAATTCGAACCCATACATAAAAAAAAAATAATAATAAAATTGAGAAATCTCAATTACAAAAGGGTTATCCTATTGCTAGTTAGCTACTAAATTTGAGGTGAAGAGAGATTAATCTAGAATTACATTAGGAATGCTAGTAAATGCCTCTCTAAACTTGTTTATTACTATTAAACAATTGGAAAATCTACATCTTACCACTAAAACAATGCTTCTACTTGTAATTCTTTTTCAATTCAGTTGTTTTCAGTGAACTTTTGGACCACATATTATATCCATCACATAGCTTAGAACATCTATTGTTTGACAAATCAAACTTTAATGTATTTAGAATTAGTAAATATGATTTAGAGGTTAAACATAAATGGTCCAAAAAGTCACTCACACCACTGAAATTAAAAAAATAATAATCATAAATTAAGAAGAGTAGAAGAACTGTTCGAGCAGAAGGATATATCATTACATAAGCCATGAAGAAAGAGAAGAGGTTGGTAATTAATTATAATTTGGTATTTTTAGGGTTGAAATATACCTTTCTACCTAACATACTCATTAGGAGAATGTTTGCTGGATTTGTTGAGCCAATTCTTCTGCACTGAGTTGGCATTCAATTCCAATCTGTTAATTAATTAAAAACAAATCAAAATTAATTCAATCATTAGCAAAATTTAATTTCCTTCATCATTATAAGTTTCATTAATATTATCAATATGTGGGTTTTACTCAAATGGGTATAAAAATTATATACAATATGACAATTTTTTTCCAAAAAAAAAATTAATTTTTTTTTATTTAATTGGGAAATCATTTTAGTAAAATGTATAATTATATTCTTTTATGTACTTTTGGTCAGTTACTTGAAAGTTAAAAATGAAAAAGATATATAGCTAGGCATGTTTGTCTCTCTATAATTCAACTGACCTGTGCTTGGGCCACTAATTTATTTTTTGCTCAGAATTTAAGTAAGAAGAAATTAATGTGCTTGATTTAAAAGAATTTGTCTTTTCTATCCCTATTATCAAATTCAATTTGCAAAATAATACAAATTAATAAAGCTATTATATCATATATTAAATAAATTGTAATTAATTAATAAATGTTATTATAATTACCTTGATAGTAAAGGAGTTAAGCATGGTATCATCAACAGTACTAATATTGACATGAAGAATCTCAAGGGAGAGATGTTCAAGAGCAGCGATAATCTTGAAAGCTTGACCGGGAATCTTAGGAGATACTGTTCTCAGAAGAACGTTAGGGCCAGAGAACTTAACCTCAACATCAGCAATGGCAGATTTGGAATTAGCAACAAGTTCATTAATATTATCATTAATGGAGGAAGAAGACGAAGTAGGAGATGGCTCAAGAGAAGCAATGGTGGTCGGAGAAAGATAACCGGGGGGCGGCGGCGGCGGCTGTTGTTGTTGCAACCTTGGTCTGTAGGGGCTACCTGGTTGTGGGGTTCTTGGGCTAATTGGTAAATTTAGTCTAGGACTTAATGGTGGTTTTCTAGGGCTAAGTGGAGATGGTCTTGGACTTGAAACTATTCTAGGGCTAAGTACTTCACTATATACTTTTCTTTGTTTCTTTGCTTCCAGTGATTGTAGAATTTGTTGAAGTTCATTGATGTAATCCACTACTCCTCCAATTATGGATGCTTGGTCTCCCTAATTACCCATAAAATTAATTAATAATCATAATTAAGTACAAATTAGCAATATTATTTTTAGTGTTACTTCAAGAAATAAAATAAAATGCATGTAGAGAACAAGAAAAAGCTTTATCATACGTATAATGGAACAAAAATTCTCAATAATAATAAGTTTTTATCATATATAATATGCAATGAAATATCAATTCAACGTAGTGTATGAAGTAGCGAAGAATTCTATTTTCTTGAAAAAATAAAATTAGAAGTTCAGAAAGAAGAAGAAAAATCGTACTCTCTTGACATAAAAACAAGGCATGAGTGATCTCAAAACCGACAAATGTTCATTCATTTGCTTTCTCCGGTTACGTTCAACAGCAATATGAGACTTCTTTTGTAGACCATCGGCGGCATCGTCGGAAGTTTTTTGTCTCTTATTTTTTGGTGAAGTATCAAGCTCAGTTTCAGACTCAAGTAAAGCACTAGAAGATGAAGACTTCTGCGACACTAGTCTTCGAATTGTCGTTTCATCTTTAGAACTAACGGTGTTAGTTTCATCGGATGGTGTAAACGGAGGAAACTCGGTTACTCTTTCTAAGCTATCAAAAATAGCAAAAAGGTCGTCGTTGTCTAAACTAGTGTCGCCAAATTCAGTTTCTTCGAGAAAATCAGACAAACTCTCGCTCATATTTGTTATTTTCCTGGGAAAGTGACGGAAAAGAGAAGAAGTGAAATTGTCAAGATCAAGAAAAAGAAGTTATGACAGGGACGGAAAACTATCTATCACCATCAAACACCCTATTTTAAGGAGTTTGAAATTGCCGTTAGTTGCCGGTAATGTTTGGAATGGAGAGAAGAGCACTGAAACCCATGAAAATTACAGACAAAAAAAGAAAGGCTCAGAGCAGAAGGAAAGCCTCGGAGAGGATGAAGATCCGTTAGGAGATGGAGATGGGTTCGCGAAGAAAAAGAGAGAAATGTATGTATAGAGAGAAAGAAGAGGGCTTATGATTTTTGAAGCCTATCATTTTTGCATTTATGGCGAGTCGACAGCGCACTGCACCATAAATTTCAAGATCACAACAACGTCAAGAGCTTTTAATTAGTTGACCTTTTTTTATTTTAATTTATAAATTAATCACTATATTAAAATTTGCATAGTCAATGAATGAATATGATTTTGTAATATGTATATGTTTTAATTTTTTTTTAATTTTCTTTTAAGTAACTAAGCTAATGATGATAGAAAGAAATTCGCATAATCGCATTAAAATACTTGTCTACAATTTTTTTTTTTATGTTAACTTGTTGTTTATCCCATTTTTTAGAAATATAATTAATTTCATATGAGAAATAAGAAATATAATACTAGTAGATTAATAAACTTCTTGTTTAAAGAATGTTCTCTAGATTTAGGGATGACAATTTTGTGGGTTGGACTCGGATATAGCCAAACCCTATTCTACTCCGCATAGTGATCGGGTCGGATTGGAACAAAATTGCTCATGCTCAGAGTCAGATTGAAGTCGGGGGTTTCGGATTTTTCTTTTTTTTTTTTTCTTTTTTAATTTTTTAACATAAAAATATAAATTTTAATAAAAATATAATCACAAAAATATGAAAATGATTCAAATAGATCGATTCAACGTTATATATTTACTTTTATACTATAAATTTAAAGTTACAATATTTATATACATAAATTATATTTAAGAAAATATTTATATATATAATAAATATTAATAGTTTGATTGGATTAGAGTATTTTGGAGCCGATTTTGTCAAATTCTACTCCGCTCTGGAAAGTGTTGGGGTTGATTCAAAGTTAGATAAATTAGTCGGATTCAAATTGTCATCCCTATTAATATTTAGGGGAAAACAACTGGTCCTTCTTTAAATATGATAACAAAATTAATTTTTTTTACAATAATATTTTCAAATATTAGATCTTTTAAAAAATTTAGGACAGTTGAAATTTGTTAAAATGTTGAAATAACCACATATTTTTGAAGAAATTTGCTATGTTACCATATTCCATCGATAAAAGAATCCAAAGGCATATGGTAGAGGGATATAGGGTTTCTTTCTCCCTTAACCAAGGACAGAGGTGGATTTTCGTTTAGATATGTAAAAATGTTAAATATTTTGTTAAGCTGTCTCACAGCAATGAATTTGGATAAATCTGAGCATTAATATGACTGAAAAATAGTTTCCATATGATACTGAATGCAAATAAAAAAAATTAAAAAAAAAACTTCAAAATTTGTTTAACCCATCTAGCAAAAATTATAGATTTTCTAGATAATAAAAGTACAATAAAAAAAATTAGAGTGCATTAGAAAGCAAAGCAAACGTGTTTAATTGGCTTAATAGTTTTATTTGTATTATTAGGTCTAAATAGATGTGGGATATTAAGTAAACTTACATCTAAACACTAAAGAAACGACTGAGAAAAATTCAATTCATTGCATAGAACAATAGGAATAAAAATTTGGAGGAGTTTGAAATTGAAAGATCAATAGATAAGCATTAATAATGAATAAGAAAATTAGAAAAGAGAAGAAAGGGGTTAGGTTTAAAGTTTAAAAATAAATTGAATTGAAGAAGATGAGATTCGAAAATTTAAATGGGGTGAGTGTCAGATACACAGGCTTGTGGGCATTGGCTAGGATTGAATCAGCCGCCCACCCTCTCCTCACTTATGTCCCCACTATCTCTCTTTATATTTCGGACACCATTTTTGTTTTTTTCTATTCATTCATGAGCCAACACTAACATTACCTTCATTTATTTTTTATGCTTCTGTAACTTCCCTTTTCACTACCCAATTACTACAATTTTTATTTATTATTTTTTCATACCATTTTAAAGATTTATATTAAAAATTCTTGCAGTTAATTGAAAAGGGTATGCAGACACAGAGGCCATGGCTAAATGATAAGGAATCCGCCATGAATGCTCTAAAAAAGCCGTTATATGTGCTGCAAAGTCCGGCAAGTGGAGAATGTTCTCTTCAGGAAAGATTCTTCAGGACCAATAAGGCAAACATGCATCAACACTTTTCCTCTTGTTTTAAATTTTGTTTCTTTCTGAAATTTCTTGTCATAATAATGACTAGCTTAAAATCCAGAATTTTGCATGTTCTAAATTGGATCTATTTAAAAGGAAAAACAAGTACTTTCAGTCGAGACAAATTAATATCATATTTATAATCAAAACAAAAATAAATGATTCAAATGAAACACAGACTTGTTAATTTTAATTATTTTTTCCGTCTAAAAAAAGATATAATCGTAATCTTCCCTATAATTAAATCAGAAACTTTGTACTTTAGTAAATCTAGCTAACCATTTATCACGGTCCAAAAATAAAATATAACATAATGTAGACAAGAAAATGAAGAATAGTTAAGTTCCCTTGTGCAATACGTATGTATAGTTGACATTTAATTGAAAGAAAGAAGCATCTATAATAAATAACACGAGAACGTGAAGATGCGGCATGTAAAATTTAGAGCTAGAAAGAAAGAAAATTGCAGAATTAGATGAGGAAGAAGATGACAAATTGTCTTTGATAGAGACCAATTTCACTGTTTGTGGGTATAATTAACGACGCGCAGACACGATTTGTCCGTGCCTATCTTCATCTTCGATTCACATTTCTTACATTAATATAAACAGATTATGTTTTTAATTGATTTTAGAGTTCATTAATAAATGTAATTGCAGAATGAGAGTGTGGAAAGAGTAATTACAGTATGAGCATGGAAGTGCGGTTCCATTGAAAGGGAAAACGTGTCATTCACTACATAATTATTTTGTGTTTTTATCGCAATCAATTGCCTTCAAATGAATACAACTTTTCATTATCATCCATCAATTTTCACATTTACCATCTCACCAACCCTTCTCTATATATTATTTTTCTTTTTCTTTTTCTTTCGAATTTACTGCTAAGTACGCACAGTGCATATATTTCTAGTTTCTAGACTCTTAGTTTCAGACGGGAATTTAGCTGAACCAAAGCTTAAAGACAGAAAAAGTATAATCCTTATTTCAAACCCAGAAATTAAATTTTCCAATATCTTTTTACAGAAGCTGACTGCAGGTGTTATTATGATGTATGAACCCTAGGCGTTTTCCGAGGTAAACCTTCTTTGTTTAAGCCATGAAGAACTCTAAGTTTAATCAGTTCTGAAAAATTTTATAAAAAATGTCAGTCATATTAAAAAATTCACTGTATAAACATGAGTTGATATGGATTTAAATAATAAAATCACACCCTTCACTTCACTCATTTTTATATTTCTTAAGTGATTTAGGTTTGGATAAAATACTGCTTCTCTCATATAAACAATTATTAAAATTGATTATATAATTTAGTCTCTAAAATATAGAGTCTAAAAGCTAGAAATATGCTCCCATAGCATGGAAGTTGATGCAGGAATCATAGGAAAGCTAAGAAGATGCTATGAGGCGGAGTTTACGTGAATTTGCGAAAGCCATGCATCCATATAGGGCGTTACCAATACCATGTATGGCCCTCTGAGCTCATCAGCTCTAGGTCATCACCAAATATTTGTCAAAATAGCTCTAGCTTCATGAAATTAAGGAAAATCCATCAATTATAATTTCTATCCAAAAAATAAATGGGTTTTGTTTTGGGGGATATATAGCCTTAATTATAAAGGGTATGTGCCCAATGAGCAGTCCTACACTATGATAGGGTTTAGATAAGCTAGTCAGTGCATAAATACATATAAAAGCAGCCAACTCTTTATCATTTAAAGCTTACTACACCTTCTATGTGAATGCAAATGTGGGACAAAATTTTAAACTAAAGTAGCCAAACTAATAAAACAATTTTTTTAATATCATATTTTCTTTTTATTTTTTATTTTTTTAGGGAAAAAAAAAGAGGAAATTAATAAGGTGGGGCCTCCATAACTTCATTTACTTCCAAATCTGAAACATCATTTACTAGCACCACGAAATATACGAGCAAAACATAACTACACACCATTGGAATCCATTAGTGGCATTCTAGGGAGTCGTGCATGGCGGAGGGAGGAGGAGGAGCACAGTCAGCACCTCCCGCTCACCGATCGGACGGCTGTCGAATGGAGGGACCCATAAAATTGATTGTAATTAGATTTTGGGATGTCCCATTCATTCATGATGACATGTCCCCATCTTCCCTCTCGAACCGTTGTGGCTATAGTTTTGGTTCACTCCCCCTTCCAACCCCTCCATTTATTTCACTCTCTTACAACTTTGTATTATTTGTAAGCAGATCTTCTCTTCCTATATTGCTATCTTTTGAAGTAAATGATCCCTTTTCGGTTTTCTTCTAGACGAAATTCATTAAGTAAATGTTCAGCCTACCTTTTCTTTATATATCTCAATCCCAACTTCACTCTTATCATGTTTGTTTTGTTATTTGAGGTTCCTATTACAATGGTAAACTATAGATAATAAACCGAATTCTAGTTTTGAAAATATAACTCCACATTTTACTAATCAACTCAAATCCGAATTAATCGTCGCACTAGTTTAGCTTATTGACTAGAGATCAGATAGTTAAATTTTAAAAAAAGGGCTTTTGAAAATTTTAAAAAGATCAATTACAAATTTTGGAGTAAAAAGAAAGAGTTATTTTCTAAAGATGATTGAAGTAAATAAAAGGTAGAAATGCTCTGGGTGCTACCTCATTAATGATGAATGCAACCACCAATAGCAAGTTGGGAAAGTAAGCATAGAGAGAAGAGGCAAAAAAAACATTGAAAATTTATACAACCAAATAGAACAAACTATAGTGAGGGAGGGTTGGGTTTGGTTAGTTTGAGGTTCGATTATGTGTTTGTTGGCTTGGACTTACAAGGACAACTCAGGAAAGGGTACCTACCATTTGGGATTTCCCATAGATATTGTATATGCTGCAATTTCATTGGATGGATTTTCAATTTGTACATTAGTTATTCAATATTTACAATTTACTATTGGTATAAAGTTTTATTTATGTCAATAATGTATGTAATTACAAATTGAAAGCTCATTTAGAATTAGTCAAATCTGTTAGGTGCATCTTTTTATAAATTTTTTAATTATTTACATATATGAAATAAGGTGAATTGGAAGTTTAATAAGCCAAACTCACTAATGGAGGTAGACTGCATAGGGTAAAAAAATAATACATGTATTTTCACTAAATTATTAGGTAAATAAGCTCTATTTAAACATGAAATTATATATAGATTAAAAATTTTGGGAGTAGTCACTGACCCACTATACTATCTATGCTTATTTCCGTCCCTAGCCAAGCTCATAAGCAAGTTTCATAAATTAGGTTTGCAAGCTAACTCGCCAAACATGAACTTAGTTTGTTCATTGATCAGTTAAAAAAGATCTCGAGTGACTTATTATGAAATTAAGGTTTTTAATAGCTTGTTTATTAAATACTGTGATTCACAAAATCAATTATAATAAAATAAATAAAATTATTTATAATTTTTTCTTAATAAAAAAAATTACAAAAAATTTAAAATATACATACTATTATTGTTTTCTACCATCAAATATTGAAAAAAATTATTAATGTGAGAAAAAAGAAAAAAAAAGCAAAAGATATGGACATTAATATAGGAATCTAAAGAGTAGAAAACAAAAATTAGAGAGAGGGCAGCACAGCACAGCAGGCAAGTCTTTTTAGTGATGGTGACAAATGAGTTTGGCAAAATGTTTAAATGTTATTTGTAATTTGGGCCACTCTTTTGTTGCAGGAATGTCAGCAACATCTGGGTCCTCCTTCTTTTCTTCTTTTTTTAAGACACAAATCCTCTTTCTTATTGCTTGTTTATTAATAGACACTACCACTTACAAATTAATTACTAAATAAATACATGCATTAAATATTAACTAATTTGTTTTACTCCCTTAAATATCGTCTTCAAATTCTATATTTTCCATCATTTTCTCGGTAAAATCTAAATGGAAAACATTACCCTTGTTATTATTAGGGATAAATATTATTACATATTTTTTAATTTTAGTACATAAATTTTTAATATCATATGTTTCATTTTTGGTCTTTCTTGTAGGAAATAAAAATAAATAATTAAATAATATCACTATATGTACAAAAAAGTGTTAGTTATTTAATTTTTTTTAAAATTTTATACTACTATTTACTTTCTATAAAATATCCGAAGTTTTAGTTTGATTCTTTCACTCCCTATTTTATTATTTAATCTTTTGTGATTGTTATTAAAATGATGAAAAATAAATATGTCTATTTAAATTAACCATTTCAACTGCTCAGTAAGCAAATCGATACAGTTTAATTCTAAAAATATAAATTTTATATTTCCGTTCATTTAAAATATTCAATAATTAAAAAATATATATAAAAATTAAAAATGTGATATTAAATATAAAAATTAAATTATATACCATTATATATAAAAATAAATAACAAGTCATAAAGGTGGTCATGGCTGGTTCAACCCGAAAAAACAGCAGTTTTTGGCAGTTTTTGACTTGCCAATTAACCGGATCCGGCCTCAAATCGTAACCGCTAAGCTCGAACCGGAACCATTGAAGGGTCGAATCGGTTCAAGTTCAACTATTTCTGAACCGTGTCCCATCATGAACTAAAACCGCCTTAAACCATATGAACCGCCCAAAAAACCGCCCGTGAACCCTCAAACTATCAAAAAATGCCGTTTAACTGCCCGTGAAACACTCGAACCACCCACTAATCGTAAACCGTCAGTTAACCGGTCCGGCGACGAACTGCCTGCCACCGTGCCAGTCCCGTCCGTCCCCTCATCCGCTGAACTGTGGCCTAACGGCGCACGGCCATGTCCATATATAACTAGTCACTCCTCCTTGCTGCTTATATATCATAAAAGAAAGTATGCAAATTTATTTTTTAAAAAACACAAATTGAAGATGGGCTTCTCTAATCAATTTGATATGAGTTTTGTATTGCCCTGAATCCAAATAGCCAATAATATGAATCTTATACAATTTTGAGCCTTGGCTGGATTCCTGTCCAGTTGTCTTATTAATAATAAATTTATTATTAACTTGTGATTTTAAAAGAAATTATTGGTCAAGTTCATATATATTATCAGTAGATACATTATATATAGTTCCATAATTTCAGTTTTGACAAGTCCTCATATTTTTCTTTTTTGAAAAGAAAATTTAACAGTGTTAATATCAGTACCACCCCTAAAACCACAGAAACAGCAGCAGAAGCATCTAATATTTCTCCTTTTACACTAAAATTTCTAGAATTCGCAATTTTTACCTGTGTGACGAGCTAACACAGATGATACAATATGCAGAGATCCTGTCACTACAAGAAGACGAGGCTGTTTCACAGTTTTCCCCCTGAGAAACGCATTTGCATATCTTAGTGAAACCTCTAATGATTTCTCAGCCATCAAAAGGATTCTGCCATCCAGTTTTGTAGAGTATGCAAGTTCATTCGCAAAAAGTTCTTTATATTCTGTCATTTTATCATGAAGGGTATCGATGGCTAGTTCTTCAGAAGCTTTTACCCAGGAATCTCTTAACAAGGAAGCTGTAGTTGTTCTGGATTTTCCTCCAGCAATGTCTGTTTCTGTTAGGAAGACAGCCCCTAATTGTTTATTACCTGTAAAAAGAAGGTGAAAAAGGAAAAACTTAAGACCTTTTGGGGAATAACATGTTTGCATCCCTTACTCCAGAACTTCCAAAAAGAAAAGCTTTCTAAATGGGACTATACCTGAAAGAAATTCTCTAGCAAAAGCCAAATAGTCTTTGTCACTAGCCATTGCAACCACAAGGACCAACTGTGCCTTTGGAAATGTCATCTGGATTGTGTCCACCAAAGCTTTTGCTGAGTCTTTAGTGTGAGCTGGAAAGAAATCCAAATCAGTTAATAAATAAATACAGTTCAGTGGATCGGTGTTTACAACTGGCAATGATCAGTTAGGATTTACAACATCAAGAAATAGTACAAAGGAACAATCTGAATCAACCTCCATCGAGCAGTACTGTAGTTCCAGATAGTCCTAATGCCTCAGCTTCTTTGGATGACAGAAATTGACTTCTTCCTGGCAAGCATGTGTTTTCTATACCGGTCCTAATAGATTCATCAGAAATGTTCCACCCTATGCAACCCATAGCATATTAAAAGAACCAGAGTTAAAAAATGCCAACTGAGGACAATTTAGAACACAACACTTGATGTCTCAAACAAGGGACCGAAGTAATCCTATTAAATATAAGTTCCAAAGTCAAAAATTTTCTTTCTGGTGCAGTTCTGTTCGGCAACAGAGTATACATGTGCCAAGTTTAAAGGCCTTTCTAGTTAAACCAGCAACTGAAAAGACTTTTCTCCTTCAGAAAAGTGTACTAACAAAGGAAAGTAAGGGTGCACCTTGATTGCGGAGACACAATACTGCACATGCTGCAGTAACAGCATTTTGTAGTTGGTGACGTCCAAGCATCCGCATTTTCATGTCAGACATAAACTGCATGAACCAAATAAGTATTCATTTATAAAAGTTTCAAAGCTGATAGTCGAAAAATAAGAATAACAGAAAGGTGTGAGTAATTCTTTGAAGAATTAAAGATAAAAAAGGCCTGAGTTGCTGAAAATAAGCATTACCAGCTGAAAATCCTTATTGACTTGTATAATTATGTCACACAATTGGCATTGCCTATCATCATAAATGCTAATGCCTTTAATGGTAGCTCTGATTCCCGAATCACACGCTGATACTACAGGAGCATTCATCTGCATCGCTTTCTCACGAAGAATATTCTCAATGTGAGGAAGAAAAGGCCCGCCCAGAACCACCTGAAAAATTCAAGGCACTTAAGACTATGAAATTGTGGGAACATAGAAGAAAACAAAATCTGTGCAGGTGAAGGCAGAATCACCAAACTGTGCGGTTGTTTTTTATTATTCCAGCCTTTGCCATAGCAATGGTTTCTAAGGAACCCCCTAGTGCCATCAAATGTTCCTCACCGATACTAGTTATTATTGATGCAGCGAGCCCGGAGCTAGAAATTATATTCGTAGCATCCCGAGCACCTCCAAGACCAGCCTGTTACAAGACAATAAACTAAAATCACGACCATTTTTGGCTAAGGAATACAACTATCTCAGTTCAAATTCTGAAAACAAATAATGATGATACTGGGTCATCCAACTTTCACAACAATGTTCAAGCAGGAAAATTTTCTTCATAGATAACATCCAACATGAAGATAACAAGGAGAAAAGGATCAATACCTCAATGATTGCTATATCAACATTCTGTTCAGCAAAAAGGGAGAAAGCTATGCCTGTAAGAACCTGAAATATTAAGTTCATATAGTCACATTATAATAAGACTGCGTAAAGGAGAATTCCATGTCATTCACATGATTCATACATAAAATTCGTAAAACAAAATTTCAAATATATATGATAAAGCAGCTAAACAGATTAGGCGGGAGGAAAAGTTAGTTAGTGAATACCTCAAAATGGCTCAAAAACCCATTTTCTAGTTGAACTGCTTCATCAAGCTTATGCCTAATCTGATGGAAATGACAATTTAGTGTCTTTGCAGAAACTGGCTCACGTAATTTCCCAGCTGACATCCGCTCCCTTATAGTCACAATATGTGGACTGAAAAACCAAAAGGAGTTTCCTCAGGAACTTAAAAGAGCACAATAGTGGCTATTCTAACAAGCTCACACCTTGTATAGCAACCAACTGAATAACCTTCTGCCCGTAAGATGTTAGAAAGAAAAGCAGAAGTCGATCCTTTTCCTTTGGTACCGGCAATGTGGATAGCCTACATTACAATTTAGAGTTAAAAAAACAAAAAAGCAAGAAAGATTAAAACTTGTTTTGTTTATAAATAAAAAATAAAAAAAAAACTGTAACTGGAAGAAATAAGAACTTGAACCTTGAATTTCGACTGGGGATTACCCAGATGTTCCATAAGCCGGTCCATGCGGCTGAGATCAAAACCGTCGTCGGAATCAGTACCCGCCCCCTTGGGAATTCCTGATTTCTCATAATTTTTTAGGGAATCCAAGTAATCAGTAAAGTCCTTCAGCTCCGGCACTTCCATGAATGTAGAGAATAGCTTGCTAAACCTGAAACAACTTGAACTCAAAGCTTCTTCTCCTTCTACACTGAAAAGGCGTTGTCTTGGAATGAAGGCTGTGTACTGCCTGAGAAATTTTAGAAACATAACTCTCTCGGTTGCGTTTAAACGGCAGACGGGTTAGATAATAAAAAAAGGAACAGCGGACAGCTGTGCATACATACCAAACGAGACGTGTCCTTAACATTGTAAAACTTTGTCGTTTCAGTTTGAAATTTTTCAAAACGATGTCGTTGTTGTACTGGTTGCATTGCCTATCCAGATTCTTCCACGTCACCGACTGCTTCAATTAGTTCATAATCTTTCATAACGTTATTCTTCAACTGTAACGATCTTCTACTGCAAAGAAACGCAGGAAACCCTAGAGCGTAGAGAAGAAGAAACGGGATTGAAACTGCGAGCTTTTAATGAATACCCATTTTGCATGGTAAGTTTCCCCATCAATTTTCTTGCATTCTTGCTCTTGTTCTTGTCCTCCATCGGATTGTGCTTTTACTGAGTTTTTGAAGATCAAAACTTTAAATTCTGAGATTTTACTGTTACAGGCAGCTTATTTTGTGTGAATTAGGAAGATTTTGTCAATTAGGTTTTTAATAAAGATAATTTTTTGTATTTGTGTCTTTTTTTTGTTTTGTTTTTGCTTCTACTTCTGTAGTTATCACTGCTAGGATGGCAATTGTTTTATTGAAATTGTAAAATACAGGTTCTTGAAATTGAACCAATGGGAGAATTCAGTTTTTCGCATTTGATTTCAGGGTTTTGATGTGCTGTTCTTGCTTGGAGATTTGATATGGAGGAAGTGGAAACTGAAATTTTAAAGAATGAACCTGTGCGCGAGGAAAATTCTACAAAGTGTAGGTGTATCGAGATGGAAGAAAGGTGTAAGAAAGCTGAAGCAAAGATTGTAGAATTGGATTTGGAGATTGGAAGGAGGAAAGAAGAATATGATGCACTTCAGGCTAAGTTTAAGGAATTAAATGCCCAAAAGGATGCCATTAAGGATGAAAACAAGGATAGTGATAAAGAGGTGAAGGAGGGGAATAGAGTTGTCGATTTAACGAAGGATGGAAACGAGGAAGAGGGGGAAGATTTAATAGATGAGCTTATAGCTGAGAACTGTGTTTCGGATTGTGAGAAGAAAAAACCTGAAAGTGATGTTAAGGTTTGGAAAGAAAAGTTTAAAGAATTGGAATTGCAGGTTTCACAGGTGGATGAGAGTAACACATTGGAAGGTATAAAAGAAATTAAAGGTGAAAATAGACCACAGGGAAGAATTGTTATGGAGCAACCACAAATCAAAGAGAAATCAGTAGATTTGGTGGATTTAGGTGCTGCAACTGCAAGTATTATACCTTCGAAAAGCGATGATGATCTTGCTACTGGTATGAAATTTAGAAATATTATAACTTCCTTAAATTTCTCAATTTTCGTGGTAACTTGTTACTTTGACTGTCATCTAGCCTTCGAACTTTCATTTTTGAAATAGCTAATTAGAAATTCAAATTTAAGTTTCTTTTGTCTTCCAAACGTGACAAAGTGAGTTTATATATGAATGCCACAAAATTTTGCGGAATTCATATGTTTCAAAGTGGCCCTTAATCCCTTATCCTATCTAAACGGTTCATATCATGGAAAACCTTCACCAATTCCCTTTCTTATTTTATCTTTTTTGGCGGCAGGGACACCCAGCACAAGTAGTCCATTTAGCTGCACTTCTTTAGTGAGTAATGAAGGTGTTTGCTTGAAATCTGAGGGGGGTCGTCTCCGAAAAGCTAGAAGGCATATATCATTTGAAGAAAGAAGCTCTAGCAAAAAGATGGATCCATCTACACTAGGCAACAGTAAAACTGCTTGTCACAATGTGATCAATATTTTTGATAGTGATGATGAATCTGATATTCATCTTTTCGAAGTTTCTACTCCCTGTGACCAGAAAAGTAGAATTTCGAAGGATCATGCGGTAGCTTTGAAGAGGACAGCTCATGATCAGGGTAAGGAAGAATGTTCTGATGAATCTGATCTTCAGTTTTTCAAAGTTTCTACTCCCAGTTATAAGAAAAATAGAATTTCAAAGGATCATATGGTAGCTTTGAAGAGGACAGCTCATGATCAGGGGAAGGAAGAATGTTTGGAAGATTGTATTGATGATATTCCATGTGTTCCAACTCCTAAAACGAAAAGAGCTGCTAAAATAGTCAACAGCGATACTGAAAGTGATGATGAGGATGTTCCTATTTTGAAGTTAAAGCAAACAGATGTTAAAGAATCCACCCCGGATAAAGTCAATGGTGTTGTAACCCGTTCAAAGCGACGTGTGGCAACACTGAGGCATTGTGAAGGAAAAATTAAGGAAGAAATGAATTATAAGACCGATGAATCAAAACAAGGACGAGGAATTTCTACAATGGAGGATGATGGTGATGGTGAATCTGAGGAGGTTGGATCAGAAAGTGAGGGTGAAAGCTTAGGTGGATTTATTGTTGAAAGCTCAGAATCTGATGAATCTGATTCTAGTAATGGTTCCAATCAATCTGGAAATGATTCAGATGATGACGTGAACTTTGATGATATTTTGTCTGAACTTAAAAGAAGCAAGAATCGCAAGTTGGAGTGGGAATTAGAGGCAGACATGCTTTCAGCATTTGGTAAGGATCTTGAACTTTGTATGAAAGCTGTATGTGCTCTCTATCGGCAGCAAACTTCTGAGGAACAGGCTAGCAAAGAAACCATGGTTTATAATTACAGAGGATTTAGTAAATTTGATGCTCTAAGGTAAAAGACTATTTCTTATTGATTTCATGGATGGAGAAAATTGCCTATTCATTTGTCCTGTTTCTTTGATTTTAAGAGGTTAATTGAGAACTTTCTTTCAGGGGTAGTAAGCTGGCCGAGTTTCTGACGGATGGAGATCCTCATGGTGATCTGAAGAAATCTGTACAGCAACTGGAAAAGCGAGGCTCGAAGGAAGTTGAACTGTGCAGAAGATTGGCTTCTCACTACTCTAAGCAATTGTTTGCGATCTATAAGAACAAAGAGGACCCTCTTTTTCTTCCCAGTTGACGAGTTCGCTTTTTAACAGTTTTCCAGAGGATGTCATCTGCTGTTCTTCATTCCTGCACTGGGGTGTAATCCTTGTGGTCTTGCCGTAATTTTTACCAGTAGTTTAGAAGCTTCTGTAAATATTAGTAGAATAGTAGTTATGATGTAGTTTTTTAGTTTCATTAGGATGTCAGAACAGTTATTATATATTCTCAAAAAGCATCATGGTTTTCTGTCCATTTTCAGCAGTAAGATCAGTCATTTCTGTCTGTGTTTTCACGTTTCCGTGCAACATAGTATTAATTTGATATTTAGAACTATCTTCCTTAATTTTTCATAGATTAAGATTTAACTTGAGACGTTTTACGGCGTTTTATAATCAAAATCTGTAACTGGATATTACAGATTTAATCATATAGAACATTCCCTCATGATACAGGAACTGCCAAAATGATTGATGATATTATAATAATAAGACAATACCTAACTTCTGTTATCATTACATGAGAATCCAGATTAATTGAAGAATATTCTTATTTGGCCAAAGCTTCAAGTAATTAAAAAATTTTAGAAAAAGCAAGAATGGAATCTTCTAACAATAATCTGGCAAAGAATATGAACCGGTTGCCAGATAGAACCAGCAAATAATGAAATCTTTAGTTTCAAAAAAATATTAAAGCAGAAGTAGAAACAGGCTGGTTTATCTTCTTCCCCATCTCTCTCTTTTTTTTTTTTCAAATTTTTATAAATTTAAAATCTTTTATTTTAAAGACCACACAGCTTGGAATTACAGGGAGAAGAACAGAAAAGCCAGACCACATGGGTATATGGGTCCTCTAAAGTTGCGGGCAGACCCTACAGTATGTGTTGTACGTGGAGAGAAATGAATATATATAGACCAAAACCTACGTTGAACTCTTCAGACTTCAGCCCTGGAAAAAAATATTATTCATAAGCTAATTTAAACTCAAGCTTCCGAGTCCTTCTTTCTTGCTTGCTTGCATTTTATTTTAGATTCAAAAAAATCACTAATATGGGAATTTCTACAATTTCATTTGGATTTCTTGCAATTTTTTATATTGTATTTAGTTTTGTAATTTTCCCTTTGGCTCATTGCCAATCTCCTGCTTCTGCTCCGTCACCCACAAGCGATGGTAAGTCTTTTTTCTTGTTCTTGTCTTGAGTTCTTCTGCTATTATAACCAGAACAATGAATAATGAAAGGTTATGAATTTCGAATTGCAGGAACAACAATAGACCAGGGAATAGCGTATGTTCTAATGTTATTGGCGTTGGTGCTTACTTATCTTATTCATTGATTCGTCAGAAAATGTTAATGTCAGTATATTTTGATCGATTTGTTCTTCTTCTTCCAATTTTTTTGAGGTTATTTGTGGACGTTCCTCATTGATTCAACTTCAAGAAACCAATAATTCTCAAATGATCTTATAAGCCTTCAGAGATTTTCTTTTCTAGATAGTGCTTTTTAATTGTATTGTCTACTTTTGATTATTGAAGTAATTCTTTTTTTTTTCGCTTAACTCATCTTAATTATCTATTATTAAGGATTTATTTGTTCGTTCGTACAATGAAAATCCGACCAATATAGCGAGAAGAGAGACTCTGTTCTCTACGCTTATGAATAAAAACGCTGCGTTTTCGTCCATGCTAACCCTGATCCGCACCAGAGGCAGACAGGAACACTAAGCATGGTGTAATTACCTTTAAGCATGATTAAGCTTGACCGGCTTAATAGTTCAAACTTCAAACATGCAGTTATCATATACATTAAGCCATGTTTATCAATTTGTGAAAGGACCACTTTTCGTAAAATTCAATCTTTTATAGTTGACGTTATAAGTTTCACTTCAAATTTAACTGCCACAACTACTTTCTCGTTTTACTTCATGATTTTCACATCTATTATAAAAATTATTAATTTATATATTAATATTACATAAATAAATATAATAAATTATTTAAATACCTTTGTTTATATTATTTGTTTGATTTGACATAGAAAAATTCATTAATTGGACAAATTAAATATAAAAAAAATAATGAGAATTAATTTAAAGATTAGAATGTAGGCTAATGGCTGGGTTCAGCCTGTGGAAAAACCGGTCCGGCCCGTCCTCGAATTAGAACCGGCTGAACTGGAACCGGAACCATTCAGTCGGCGATCCGATTTAGGTTCAACAAAATTTTGAAACCTAACTGTTATAAACCGTGAACCGTTCTCGAACCACCAGTTAACTGAACCCAAACCACCGGTTAACCGCCCTGGAACTGCCGATTAACCGACCCGACAGTTCAACAGACCGGTTACGGTTTAGCCCACCCTCAAACCGTGGTCTGGCCCGTGGCCACCTCTAATGTAGGCGTAATTAAAAAAATAAAAGAAAAACACTTTCAAATACTATAATAACATTTCAGTAAAACTAAACATGGCTGCCTTATTGTTTTTTACATTATTTTACTCTCTTAATTTATTCTACTTTTTTGAAAAGGGGAAAAAAAGTACCTTCTATTCAACTGCTAAGAGAAGGCATAAAATAAAGAAATTGCAAAAATAGATGAAAGGAGAAGAATCCAACATAAACTCCGAAAGTTAACTGATTCCATTCTCGCGAAATTAAAAATCTGTACAGACCTTTCCTCCAAGTTAAAAATTTACCCAGAACAGAACTCACAGGAAAACTCTGATTGGTTTAAACCTACTACAGAAGTGGATTCACAAGATGGAAACAGGTCCAGAAACTGAGACTAGAAAACTCAGAAAAAGAAAAAAAAAAGAAACCTACATGCTTAAGCCTAAATGATTATCAAAATTTCTTCTCTAACAAAAACCCCCAAGCAGTCTCACGGGCGTATGGAAAGAACCTAACACTTACAAAACTGTATTTTCAGAAAGTCAGTTGTCGCTTACCCACACCATATTCCAGTGGCTGCTTCTTCAAAGCCAAGTCAGTTGTTGCTTCTATACTTGTCAATAAAAGTTGATTCTGGCAGACCAAAAAGAACTGCTAAAGCACTGAAACACCCCTTTTGTCATGAAGTTGCATAACGTTGATGGAGAACATACTTGACAACTTCATAAAATGAAACCACTATCCCAACAGATGGCCCTGCACGACCAACACGAGGACCAACACCTGTAAACAGTGCCTTCATTCCTCCATCCCTGATAAAGTCATGCCGCCCATTACAAAGATGCATATCCAGAACAATGTTCAACTAATAAACAGGCAAAACAAATGAGTACTCGTGAAAACAAAAACAATGGACACACATTAGTGGAAAGGGCCAACATCAGACGGTAAAGGGATAATAGAATTTAAGGAGTCTCACTACAGATTTTCTATAATAACTCCAAACCCATGAGTCAGATGACTGAAGCATCTAATGTGAAGGACGGTCCAGAACCTACTTGCTAAACCAGAAATATGGTGCCATAAAGGAAAATAGTGCCTGTGGAGCAACTTTTTTTTATTGTGGATTCTCTAGTTCCATATGGAAAGATATAATGGAATGATGTTTTATAACTAGAGGACCTATAAGATGGAGAAGGAAGTTAGCTGGTTCAAGGCGAGCTATAGGGAAGAGTTTATTAGCTAGTATCCAAAGGTGTGCATTTGCTACAGTGGTGTATTTTATTTGGCAAAGAGAGGAATTTAGTCATTTTTCAAAATAAGAATGGTAATTCACAGAGTGATTAGGAAAGTGAAAATACTATTCGTTTATCTCTTTTGTAGAAAGATAATAGTGTGAATTGTTGTCTAGTTAATAGGTGTGGGGGTGGGTAAGTTGGTTGCCATGAAAGTTTAGTAGGCCGATGTCTTTTTGTAAATGATGTATGGACTCTTTTGCCAATACAATGAGAATTGACCCAAAAAACTAGCATTTGCTATACTTAGCATGGCATCTCTAAAATTTGTGCACCCATTCCTGACTTTAACCTTAGGCCTTTGTTGTGGAGGTTCCTAAAAGATATCAGTTACGTCTATGACATCAGGTACTATGCCTAAGCAGGACAACATCGCATAATAGTAAGGTGGTCTAGGAATTACAAGAAACCAACTAATGTGCATGAAATAATAAAGGTACCTCCAAACTTCCATCAAGACTTGTCGTGTTGTCATGCTTAATGCCCTCACAGGATTCTTCTGAAAAATCATATACAAATTTGTCAAATACTACAACAGTTTACACAATATCATGAAAACCTAATGTCAAATAGGCCCTAAGCACATGATATTATATTTCGAACAATGAACATCTTATAATAGGAGAAGCAGCAGCCTATCCTCAATTTACATGCCATATAAAAATAGGGGGAAGTAATAACCTCTATCTGTCTTCGGGTTTTGGCAACATCAAGAGGGCAAGTGGCAGCAGCAGCAAGACTTCCTGCAACAAAACCAGCAGAGAAGTTTGCTCCAAGAATGCTTGTCACACCAGATTCTTCACCAACCAAACTTAATAATCTTCTCCTGGTCTATATGCATCAGCAGAAGAAACAATCTTTAGCAAAATAAAAAGCATAATATCAGCCAGAAACAAAAGAAAAACATCAACGTTATTCACAAAACAGCAAGTTAGTTTCTCACCGGTTCTAGGGTTGACCAACAAATTGCAGAGTATGGAACATCACGAGCAAGTTGTGCTCCCATGCCCGTCCACAACATGCGGTAGCCTCTCACTGTTCCAAGTAAGCATGTCAGCCAGAATACATAAATCTTAACTAGTTTTTCATGTATCAAATGAGAAACTATAAGATAAAAAATTATGGATTTTAAAACATTAGCCATATGCTCACAATACTGAATACTAATCTTTTTCTTATTGTTTCACTCGAAGTTGCCCAATGTGCGATACAAAATCATTAAAGAATGAACTTACAGTTGTTCTGGAGATTATCAGTACTCTTTACATGGGAGAGGACTTCCAGCAGAGTTCTCCAAACTCCAGGAGGTCTTTTACCAATATGGGCTTCCTTAAATGCCTAAAATTGTCACATGGTAGCAAAAATGAAAAGCCATTGGAGAGAGAGAAAGATGAAGAGAAGGATATTGAAAAATGGGAAGGAATCACCATCAAAACAAAGGTTATTTTCTAAAGCCATCAAATCATCTTTCATGCATTATCGGTTACACAGAAGACACAGTCTAAATTGTTAAATCAACACATCCGATTATTTATTGTTTTCCCCCAATTTTGCACTTTTGCCAAGTGCTGACCCACAACTCAATAAGAAATATTCAGCAAAAAAGTGCACAGACATGCAAAATTAAAAATATATAACAGTCTGAAAATATGAAATTTCAACACAAACTCACTTTTCAAAACTCTGAAGCCACTAGAAGAGGGAGGAAGCAACATGTCAGTGTTCATCTTAAAACATTAACAAATCTACATATGCTAAACAATAGTAGCAACCAATTTTCTAATGTACTTGACAAATCTCCCACAAAGAAGTTAGGGAAAAGATAGACTGAAGGACAAGAAAAGCATGTTGAATATTTTCGCGCACCTGCATGCGGGTTCTTGCAAGTTCAATAGGATAGCAAGTTGCACAAGCTAAAGCACGAGCTAGTGAACCTGCCACCAAAGGAACATATGGCTTTGCAATAGGAATATTCTGAGAGGTAAAATCCTCCATCCAGATGCGCAACACATCATAGCAAGGTAGGTAGATTCCCACCTGTTTAGAAATTAAAGAAACATATATAATGATTTAGTACATAGTTTTGACATGCACCAATAATGCCATCTGTCAACAGAAATGTTCCTACAGATCAAGGTATTTACCGTTGGTATAGCCAAGGCCAGACCAGCATTTGTGCCTCTCCATAGTCTTGCAATTCCTTCCTACAAAGTATCATCCAATAAGCATTAACAGTGATTCAAGTTACTGAAAAATGAAATATTTCTTGAACAGTTGAACCTTTCTTCCCCACTATCACCAGCAAATTATACACAACAAATAGAGTTAATAGAAAGAAGACACTAACTTGTCGTATGATTTTGTTGAAGACATCAAGAGTGCTTTTGTATTGGAAACAATCAGGAGGACAAATAGAAACTGTTCCATGAACACCAGCTCGCGAGCATGAAGGTGAACACCTTAGATCAGCAAACATCTGAGACCAATATTTAGGATGCAAAATTAATCAACCCTCCAATTAAAGAAGGGGAAAAAACAACAACAAAAGAGTACATACACATACCGTATTTGGCCCAAAATATGCCATTCTACTAATGATATTACTCAGTGGATGGGAGTAAGGAACTCCTGCAGCCTGCGCTTGCAACCTAGTCTATAAATTAAGAAACAGAATAAAGTTTCAGACTTTCAGTTTACATTCATGAATTACAGACCTAATGTTAAATAATCATTCGTTTCAATGCAGCAAAAAAAGCAATATATAATAGAAACAAATTGAATAAATAGTATATACAAATTGCAAACTATTACCTTGGCAATATCAAGAGGATTAACTAAAATAGCTGATAGGAAAGCAGCGCCGGCAGCAGAAACAGCTCTTTCTCCAATCCCTAAATTTCCATCGGATTTACTAGAAGTATTAGATTGGTCAGGCTGGGAAACAGAGAATCCAGGTTCTCTTCCATCCACCACCACCATGGAGTCCGACATCAATAAATGGTGACCGTCGATTTCGACTTCTGAATTCTGCTCTGTACTCATCCATGGATTCTGAGTTCGTACAACTTCCTCCTTCATCTCTTCCGATCAGAATCGATCAAAGATATGATCAATTCGGAGACAGAGAGGCTTTCCGTGCATAACCAAAACCGATACTGCGAAGCGTTTCCAAAGCAGAAATAAGGGTTTGTTTTATTTTATTATTTTTAATTTCTATTTTATTTTTCCTTTTCCAGATTCCGTGGAGAAGAGGAAAACACGAAGCAGAGAAGGCTTACCAGCCAAAAACAAAACACCTTCTAGACAATTACGACCGCGTTGGGTTACGTCCTTGGAAAATTTCGACTATAGAATAATGAAAGCGCGAATTCAACTGAATTTTTGCTAACTCCAGTCCACAGAGTAGTGGAGTGGCGGAAGCAAATATGAGGGTTTGATTTGAGGTAGGAGGCGCAACCAAACAGTGCCTTTATGACACGAGAAAAGGGCCTTTGGTTTGGTTCTCTCTTCTTCTAGGGCTTTCTATGACGAGGCGCGATTCTCTTGTGAATCAACGGTACCAAACAGCTGGACTGTTTTTGCCACGAAAAATAATTAAATATTAATTTATTATAATTATAGTAATTTCCAAACTTTATATAAGTGTGGCATTTTCAATTTTTTACTACTCCATCTCATCTAATTTTTTAGTAAAATTAATGACCTTACATGTAAAATTTTAAAAAATATAAATATATTATTTTTATAATTAAGCTATACTTGATAATAATCTTTTCAGACTGTCTTAATGCTGTCGCAATAGATTATATATATATTTCTTAGATCATTTTAGAAAGTAGCAGTTTACATATTTAACTTTGATTTTAAAAATATTATGTAAAATAATTAGAATTGTTGAGTTTAACAATCTCAATCGTTTTAATTATTTTATGTGACATTTTTAAAACACTATCAAATATATAAACTGCAATTTCTTAAAAATGATTTTAAAACTTTATACACACAATAAATGCGAATACGCATATCATATTCCCTTTGTTAAAATACAAACATTATTTCTATGAGTCTATGATTTTAAAAAAATGTGAACCTAATTTCAAAGATCTTTATAACCAGCGAATTAGTCAATATAATAATTTCCTTCTATATATTATATATATTGAATCAAAATTTATCAATTCCATGCAATAATTCCATAACATAATTTTTAATATAGTTTTATAAATTTAATTTACATATTAATCCCATTTAGTTTTTACTTTTGGTCATTTTATAAATAATGACTATAATAAATACAATTTAACTAAATAATTCAATGTTATTAAAACCATCGATTTTGACAAACAGTCCATTGTTATATATATATATATATATATATATATATAATTGATCTCATACTTTTTAGATACATTTTCGATACTTAATTTAAAAAAGGAAAATAATCGGTTATTCAAAATAAAAAGGTTGGTGGGAAAATGGAAGTTTGATTTTTGATCAAAACGTAGACGTTTGATGATAAGAACTCGTTATATCACATATGGTATCAATTTGGCAAAGATATTTTTTTAGATTAAATTTGGCAGATATTGTTGATTAAGCAAATTACTGTATGTAATTTATTTATATTGTCTTTTAGAAGGGAAAAAAAAACTATTGAAAAAGTCTCAAATTAAATAAAAATATTTTATTGTCTATACAATGGTCACAATTTTTTTTAAAGAATTTGGAATTAGTTTTTAATTTAACACTGAAAACTAACTCTAATAATTCTATATTAGAGTTAAAAGTTAGGTCTAATGCATTTTGAAAATTCAGTTGACGGTAAAAGGATTGTTCTACTTTATATGTGACTGGAGCGATACATTTCTTACCAACATGGGACATATTATTAACATCGAAGTCGAATCGACTGACATCTCTAACTTATCTTGAAAACTCAAATTGACATTAAAAAAATTATTCAATCTTATATGTGACTGGAACCGCGCATTCATTATCGATATGGATTACATTTCCGACAATTTAGCTGCTAACAAATCATAAAATATTAAATTTATTTTATGTAAATATTTGTCACCCCTAATACATTATCAAACAGTGATAATTTTGAATATTAATTATATTTTTCACTCTAATTATTGGGAAATTGTTGTATGCACTCAAGTATAAATCAATCTCGCACACTGAGATTATACAATGACCCAAGTTTATACATGGAGAGCAATTTTGATCACATTTCAAATTTATGTAATAAATTAAATTTATACTCAGCACTCTATTTTCCAGTGAATGAAACAACTCTCTTCTAACGAACTTCTACCCATACCAAAAACACCAAATTATTATTATATGTTCAAAATTTGTCCATACATACAATACTATATGGAAATTAATCATAATTTTGGCAAACAATACTTTATCAAATCACAACTCCTGTACTATTTCTATGTCTTTCCACCGATGGTCGTCTAGTTCTAAGACCCTTATTTCTCCCATTCTGACCACCATCTTCACCGGAAATCTCCTCCAAAGACAGCCCTTTGGTCTCAGGCAATAAAAACGTGCAACAAAATCCTAACATATTCGTAAATGCTAATACCATTAATGCAAGTTTAATCTTGAACACTTTGTGATCTAAAGTATACGATTGAACAACAAAAGCTCCGATAATCGCTCCGGCCTTTCCTGCCGCAGCACTCAAAGCATGACATGTGGATCTCATCCTCGTCGGAAATAGTTCGGCTGGCATAACAAAGGTTGTACTATTTGGACCGAAATTTGCAAAGAAAAAAGTTAACCCATATAGAAGACCAAATAGTAACTTGTTATGATCTTTAAGATATTCGTATTCAACGCCCATAATTAACATAAACACAGACATCATGAAGAACCCCAGAAGCTGAATCGTAAACCGCCCAAAATCTTCAATGAAAGCTACGGTGAACCAGTAACCGGGAAATGTTCCTATCAAAGCGACAACGAACATAGCACGTGAAGTTTCAAGAACTTCTTCGATTGCATTAACATCGACAGCTTGTTTTACTAATCCAATTGCCGGAAATATATCTTTTTGAGTCAAATTTTGACTATAAAATGCAATATCAAGAAGAAACCATGTGCTCATCGTACCAATCAAATGAAGCCCATGTCTTTCAACAAATTTTTTAGAAAGTAATGGGTAATTATTAGCTGCCTTAAATTGAGTAACTTTATCTTGTTCTTCTTTAATTTCCAAATGAAGAAAACGTGCCATATCCATGACAGCTTGTTTAGCATTGCCTTGTACAAGAGCAGTGTACCGACCAGTTTCAGGCATTTTCATTCGCCAATAGTACGTCAAAGCTGCCGGAATTGCACCGATCATTAAAATGATTCGCCACACAAAATCTGCTTCCGGCTGTGTAGACAAAATCGGGTTTACCCTAAATGGGACAGCATCATATTTGTCTAGAAAAATTTTAGCAACAATCATAGAAACCAAACCGGCAAAAATAATGCCAACACCTTGCATAGCAAAAACAGCAGCTATAAAAGCTCCTCGTGTCTTTTTATTAGCATATTCACACATTATAGTTGCTGAAAGAGGATAATCTCCACCAATCCCAAATCCAAGCCAGAATCTGAAAAAACAAAGACAACCTATTACAGATTTGGCAGTTGATCCAAACGAAATACCAGAGAAAATAGCTGAAATAACCATGAGAATCAATGTGAACCCATATATGTTTTTCCGACCAACTTTGTCACCGAGCCACCCAAATACTAATTGACCACTTAAGGTTCCGACAAGGGCAACACCTACTACCATGTTATTAACATTTGTCGGAAGCTTGCCCGGCTCTCCGGTTGTTGGGTCGTAATAGTAAAGCCGGCCGAGGAGTTTTGAAACATTGGAGATGCAAAAAAGATCATATGCATCGGTGAAAAATCCCATTCCGGCAATAACAATGGCAGTAAAATGGTACCACTGTGTTCGAGCTTTGTCTAGTGCATCGAGCAATGCTAAATTGTCAGTTTCCATTACTATTTTCTTGCTTATTGCTTTCAATTAAGCGGGTGAATATTGGAACAATCATTTATACAAAAGGGATTGACGAAAAACAACAAATTAAAGCAGAGAATATAATGGATATTCTGAGTTGCTTTGTGGGCATATTCTCAACATCTAGTTTGTTCTAACAATGTGTTTGTATAGTTTGCTGTGGGACTTATCGCCTGACAACTTGCTTAATGCTTAATTACAAGTTCAAGCTTGCCTTATATTAATAATAAGGTGCTAATAATTAGTTCTAACTTAATTCCAAAATGAGTAATAGTTAATAGTTCGACAATTGACCTTTAAAAATTAATATAATAAATATTGGGTTGTACTATATTTTTTGACCTTTAAAAATTAATATAATAAATATAATTTTTTTTAAATTTAATTTTGTGCTAATTGTCTTTTTTCTCCTTTTACATAATTTTCTGAATTCAAAAGATTAAAGAGAAGAAAAACATACAAATACATTTGCATATGCATGTATTAATTAAAAATTTAAAATTTAGACAATTTTAATAAATCATGCCAAGTCATGCATCTTTCACAACCTACATTACACATTCCACACGTGATCCACTAGGCATAAATTGATATAATATTTATCTCCATTTAATTTACTAATAAAATAATATTATAAAATTCATTCAACTGAAATTTTTAATATATTAAAATAAAATTATTTCATTAAATGGTAAAAAAATCAAAATTTGTATTTTATAACTTTATACTAATATTATCAGAAAAATGAAAAATATATAATTTTATTTTTTGAAGTAAAATGTTTTTCGGTTTTAATTAAGAATGCATTTTTTTTTTTACAAATTAAGAAAAAGAAATTTAGTTTTTTTTTTTTTACCGCGAGCAACGGCCATCCTTTATTCTCACGTAAAGCTGAGTCACTGTAGACCGAACAAAACTTTTTCCCTCCTTCATTTTCCTCCACTTTCACGAATTTTCCCACATGAAATGGAAAATGGAGATTGAAGAAATTGAAGCGGTTCTTGAGAAAATCTGGGATCTGCACGACAAATTGAGCGACGCCATTCACTCGATTTCCCGAACCCATTTCCTCAGCTCCGTCAGAAACCTCCGGAAGTCTGATAAGAAGAAACCCTACAATGACGCTGTTGAGGACAATCGCTCTGGATTTGTCTTCGTCAAGGATTTTAGGGTCGATGACAATGATTCCGCCATTCAAGAGGCTAAGAGTCTCAACGCAATTAGGACTGCTCTCGAAAACCTCGAGGATCAATTGGAGTTCTTCCATGTAAGTCCAATTTCAATTCTTAGGGTTTTCTTTTGTTTGTTTTGATTTATGAATTAATTCTGTGCTTCGTCATGCTGTTTTTATTTTGCTTGAATTTTGTTTGTGCAGTGAGAAAATGTAAGTAAATGTAGAAGATAATTATGGTTGTAGATATTGTAGTTGATTTGCATATCGTTAATTTCAGCTTTAGATGGTAATTCGCTTATGCAAAGGACTCACAAAATGCAATTTCAACTTGTTTGAGAGCTATATATGTAGAATGAATACGTCAAAAATAGTCTCGGGTGAGGAAATTTAGTGTATTCCAATTAGATATGATGGTATTTGTGTAACAGTACAAGCGTACACCCAATTGAATGGTGGAAGAAAGGTTGTCAAGGTTAAATATGAAATCATGTTTACTTGCAGAAATTGTGCTGTTAGAGAAGTTTTGGTTCTAAAATGAGGAGAATGGTGCCATGTAAATTTTCAAGTTTATGTCTAAATTGCTGTGGCACGCTTTGTTGAGTTTTGGTGCTATTATGTGCTTTGTCTCTGCTTTTGTTTCTGCAGATTGTGTATAGAAACATTATTGGTACAGAAATTGAATTTGAAAGTCTGAGATCTATCAGCGTTATTCACTTCTTTTCTCTTTCTATTTTTTTTTTTTTTGGATAGACTGTTCAAATACAGCAGCGGGCTGAGAGGGATGCTGCAATTGCTCGGTTAGAACAAAGCAGGATTGTCCTTGCAATGAGATTAGCTGAACACCACGGGAAGAAGTACAAAGTCATTGAAGAAGCTTTAGCTTTTGTTGGAGATGTACGTGATGCCAGTCAATTCGTTTCCCCTGAAAACCTTTATGATTCATCTCTGGGTCCATCTGGCCAGAAACTTGATAGGTGTGAGAAAGGGTCTAACATAGTTATGAAAGTTCTCATTTCAAGTTTTGATTTTGTGAGGAAATCCCTGAAATTGGATCAGCTGAGTGGAATGCTAGGCAATGCTGCTGTATTTGCAGTAAGCATGATTGCATTGCTTCACCTGCAGCAGGTAGCTTACAGAGAGCGCTCATATATTCAAGAAGAAATTATCTATGGCAATAGAAATGTAAGGAAAGCATCTCAGGTTGAAGGGTCTTCATCTAATGGTAATCTGAATCAACTGGATGTTATGTTGGCCCGAGGTTAAGCCAATTTTTAAGCTTGAAGTTTTTATTTTTATTGTTAGCTGAAAATGGGAATTATTGCTGCATGCTGATATTATAATACAAGAGGATCAATAATTTTTCCAATTCTTCCCACAAAATCCGGAGAGCTTGCAACTAAGGTACCATGATCAAGCGCCAAAGTTAGTCAAAGATACTGAATTGCAGATTCTAGTTAAAAATGGAATGGATGTGCTTATACCACTACTCAATTACTGGTTTTTGACAATCTTTCTTTTTTCCCTTTGAAATTCATTGTGCCTTCTTGCTCCAAGTTCTGACAATGCTGTATGCTAATTTCTGTAATTTCTTGTCATATAGACATCAAGTTTTTGTTTTCTCAAACAAACAGGAAAAAAAGCAGTGAATCCAGCAGGGAATAGCAACTGTTACTCGGTGAAGTTGAAGAAAATTATGGAAGTTTTGCATTTGCAGTTGTAGCTGTCTTTATCAGTTTTTTTTTTTTATTTTCATTGTCTGTCAGTTTTTGATGAAATTGTTATTGTTGTTGAAGTTCTATGATAGAACTGTTCTATAACTTGTAGACTCTGCTTTGATTTGGGAGTAATGGATTTTGGAGGTGCTCAATTCCACTGTTATAAAGCTGAAAATGAAATCCATTTATTTAGATGAATTCACCAAAATGTCTCCTTGATCTGGGCCTTAAACAAGAACTTTTGATTTCTCATGGGCCAGCAGGCCTTTTTGGAGAAATGGATTCTTGGACTGGAGATCTTTGGTTATGGATAAAATGAGTATGGCCTATGGTTGAGAAATGGCATATTCTTAAGTAACCAATGTGGATTTGGAACTAGTTGTTGATTCGTCTAAGGTACAGTGATCAAGCGCCAAAGTTAGTCTATATTCTGTGGGAAATTTAAAAAGCATGGTCATAATTTGCGCACATAAATTATTTTTAGTTGAATATTGTTACTAAATTCATATTATTTGGTATACTCATACTACTTTTGTGAATTAATTTTTTTATTTCATTTTTTTTTTATCATATATTACTTGTTTAAGCATATGTTCCATGTACTCTAATATATAACTAGTTATTAGTTCATATAAGGCTATATGGCTCATATATTAAAATACTCTCAACTTTTTATATAAACAATACATATCCAAATTCAACAATTACAACTAATTTACCACTCGTGTTCATTACCATACGCCGACCTTTCTTCCAATTTAATCTTAAAAAGGCTTACAAGAATTATGTCAAACACATAACAAATACACAAGAAGATGGCATAATGAAAAAATAGAATGTCGGAAAGGCATTTTAATTTAACCAAAAAGTTAAAGTTTGAACACATAATTAAGCCTATAATTTGGAACACTTTACTTGACTTCTCCAATCTAATCAAAAACAAACATAAACATATTTTCTTTTGGAAATTGAGAGGTAAATATGAAACATTGTCCCGACATTTTTCCTTCTTTGGTCAACCTTTTATTATTTTCTTATTACCTACTTCCTTTTATTTCCCACTATAAGGTCCTCTACAGTCCACATTTGAAAACAAAAAAAATATATATATTTATAAATAATTATTGACTAGATTTGACTTGGTTCAATTGAATTTGGTAGTTTTTTATTTTTGATAATTAAAAATGTTGTGCTTATTATATACTATAATTTTATTTGATTATTTCTTGCAAGTAAAGTAGGGCATGAAACACTTCTTTTTGGGAGTTAATAAGCTCCACCAACCATGGTCCCATAAAACATGGCAGATTTTTCTTTTTCTTTTTCTTTTTATTATTTTCTTAAATTATTATTATTATTATTTTTTAATTTTTTGATGGAAAGAAATGGAGAACGCCAACTTCTTTGAAGGAAATCATTTTCTGCTTCCACCATTTTATTTTGGACCCACTAAGTTGTTAATCCAAAAAATCATTATTAAATCTTGCCTTGTCCTACCATTCAACATCAAATCTTTGTATCCTCCTCATGGTAAAAGCAAATTAACATATTCTAAAAAGTCCCATATTAATTTTCACTTTTCACCATAAATTCTATAATTAACTAACTTATGATGTTCCTAAATGTCTCAAATTCAATAAATGTGCTAAAACGAGTTTTTTCGTCTCTAATGATCTTATCTGACTTAAAATTGAATTAATCAATATTCACGGTTTGATAAAAAAACCAAAACCGTTTTATTGATTTAAATTAAAAACTTTCCCTTTCATTACATGTGGACTCTCGAAATATGAATATGTACATGTGATTTTTCGTTTTGTTTATAAGGTATAATAAACAATAAATGTTACTCGTAACAAAATTCAAAATGGTTATAAATATAATATTTCTTGTTTAGGGTCCTTGGGTTGCATAATTGCATTCTCACATACTTGCAATTGCCACCGTTGGACACGTAAGCATGATATCTCACCTACGAATACCGTAATATAGATGGTAAAACAGCCACGTGTATTATGATTAGCAGTGTTGACCCGTAGATCATAATAGCCACGTGGAAAAAGGAAAATTTGACTGTAACAAGGTGCAGAATTCCCATCCACTCTTCACGTGATACACCGTTCGATTGTCGTCAGTTAATATATAAAAATAGTAAATATTTCCTTGTTGGGCCGAGATACTGGGCCCACACATTTGCTCAAAAGTCTGATTCGCATGTGCATGCAGCTCAGGATAGAAAACCGAAGGTCTTGATTTTCTGGGACCCAAAAGCTAAAGAGTGTCTGAACGATGACACGTGGATAAGAAACGCTCCCCGCACCATTGATTAGTCAAACTCTTGATGAGATCTTTGAGCTAAAATGGAATGATTAACACTAAATAATGATGATTTAATTTCCTTGAGAAATTTCTTAATGGGCCCAGTAAAATGGTGGTCCAGACCCATCTGACGCGTCCAAAATGTGAACTTTAATTTTGGCGGGGAAATCCTATTTGTTGTGAAACAGTTTAAGTAATTACTTCCATTGTCAAGTTGTTACCGGCTTTCAGATACCGACTTGTCGAGTAGAAGAAGTTTGACTCTTGCAATTTTTTCAAAGTCGAAAATTCAATTTAATGAAATTTAAATATCCTAAATATGCAAAGAACAATTCTAACGTTAATATGTAATATTACAATCTCGTATCGAACAGAAATAAGAAACTCCAGTTGAGTATAAGGTTGGACCTCTGAATTTTAGATTGAGTTAAATATAATTCTGATTAATTGTTGTTTAAGCTTGCTAAGAGATAAGCAAAAAATCATCGGGAAATGCATGTAAATGTAATGGAAGAACACATGCAGTGAAAGTGGGGACCAAAAAGATACATTGGAGAATACAAAGAAAAAGAAAGAAGATGACCAAACCAAAAACAAAACAAAAGCGGTTCTGCCGTTTTACTCTTTATAGTATTGTCGTTGTTCATTTAATTTTTCCTTTCAAAGCTCAGATATTACATTTCATCTTCTAATACAATAGTCTCACTGCGTGACGGTCCACTCATTTTTCTTTAAAATCCATTAAAAAAATTGCATAATTAGAAGTTTATTTTTGGTTAATTAATGAATATATTTGCATATACATGCGTAAAGATTGTCATCAGATGGTCCGTTTTATTGAAATGATAAAAAAAATATGTCATGTCATCAAAGTTCTTGGAACGGAAGCAGCGAAATCTTATTGGAAGCTTAACGATAATATGATAAGGTGGCAATTTGGGTTTGATGAGGTAACGAAATGTGTGCCGTTTAATCACACTTGTCCTTACATTAATACGGCTACAGTGCCCAAGTTGCAAAAATACGCAGAATTTTTCAAGTTTTATTCGCTAAATACAAGGTATATTTCATTAGTTTTAATCTTTTCTGGGTTATTATTACTATTATTATTTGTTCAGCAGCTACATTTAAGTAAAGAATAATAATATAGAGCAGAAATAATTAGGTGCACTTCTGCATGTGAATTATTAAAAAGGGTACAAAAATTAAATATTTTTACCAAAGATTTGTCAGTCCATTTATATTTGATAAAAAGGAGTCAGTCAATATTATTTTACGTCAACTTGAATTTATGACAGTTTGAAATAGTAATAATCTCTAATAGAAACTTGTATAATTATGATAATTAATTAATTAATTAATTAAGCTCACGTGAAGGGAAGCATCATCATGAATCTGAAAAGAATACAAGTATAATAGCTAGAGAAATGACGAAGACGAAAGATGTCTCTTGCAGTAATAGTATCTATTTTTATTTATTTTTATTATTTTTTTTTCAAATAATAGTAATAGAAAATTTAATATAACGTTTGTAATGATGTAGTGATGATTTTATGGTCCTTTTGTCTTACCTTGTCTATGGCAAAGCATTGCCAGTCTGTTTAGAGTTTTCTTACTGGCAAGAGACAGATTCATCAAATCTTGTGTAATTAATTCCAACTTGTTCATATTTTGACTTTCCTAATTACTATTTCTAATTCTTAATTTCCATACATCAATTAATTATTTATTTTCCAAAAAAATAAAAACAACTAATTTCATGATTTTTGTTATGAGTAAATTTCCTAATTATACATCGTTATTATAAACTATTAACGTCACTGATTATGGATGAAAGTATTGCAATTAAAGGGGACGGACGGATATTGATGACGATCAATTTGTATAATTTGGGTATGAAATAAAACAAAAAATGACAGCTAAAAATGGATTTTTGCATCCATTTATGGGTAATAATAGAACAAACTTATTGGATTATATGAATTAACGGACACTTTTTTCTATTTTGCTTGCCGCCATTGTTGAATATTTGTTGTGCTTTTGAAAATCCACTCTTAATTTAATTTATTTAACTTTTATAAACTTATAATTAGCCGTAAATATATGTACATGAATATAGTTACTTATACCATAATAAGTTTGTTCATTTTGACTTATAAGTCGAAGTACTAAATTAAAAAAATTAACCTTTAATTTGTGGGTTATGGAAATAAAAGTAATAGATAGGAGTGAATTAAAACATTTTGGTATATAACTTTAATTTTATTAGCACCAACCGGCAAAACTCACTAAAGGACCCCTCCATTTTTGGAGCAACCATATCTGCCTTCCCATAAACCAAAATTATATCTTCCTGACTGTACTCACTGCCTCTCCATATCATATACACTCCTTAAAATTATTACTTTCTTATAGTGGTTGTTTTTAGTGTCAATGATGGCTTCTTAGTTAAAATTGTAAATGTTGTTTGTATTAGGGCATTTTTGTTCATAATTAATACTCTTGTTCATAATTTTTCTATAATTTAACCAGACCAATTGTTATAAATCTACTTTTTTTTTTTATATATATATTTTCAATGAAAAAAAGGGTAGATTTTTTCTTTTAGTCTGTCGTGATATAGAGGTGGCCAAGGGTCTAGTCGGGCTGCGGACCGCCGGACCACGGTTTGGGGGTGGGCTAAACCGTAACCGGCCCGTTGAAGTTGGGCTGATTACCGGCGGTTCAGAGGCAGTTAACTAGCGGTTCGAAAATGGTTACGGTTCGAAATTTCATTGAACCTGAACCTGAACCGGACCGCCGACAAAACATTCCGCTTCGAGGATAGATCAGGCCGGTTTTTCCACAGGCCGAACCAGGCAGGTCCAGTGAGCCAACCCGGCCATGACCACATCTACGTGGATACTACAAGTCGTGTTAAGAAAAAAAAGGTTAAAAATGGAAAAAGAGTTAATTTTGTAACCGTTTTCTCTTTCCTATGACTCTGAAATTAGTTGGAAACATAATCATATAAAATAAGTGAGTTGCCTTATATTTCTGGATGTTCTTTCTTCAACGTGTGGAAGCCGCTTCTACTTGTTGGATCCTTTTTTTTTTCTTTTAATTTTCGAAGGTAATTAGTACTAATTACATGATATTTCCAAACTTTGTTAATTAAAAAGATAATTATCATATGGACCGAGACATAATTATTAAAGCTTTTTGATATCCATGTTACGATATTTATATTTCCTTGATTAATTCTCAAGCAAACTGCTCTGATCAGTGTCACTTAATTTAATATTTTTTTTTTAAAAAAATATATATATTTTTCTACTAAGCTTTTCTTTAAAAAATAACATAATTAATTTATATATACATATATTTTTTATTATGAGTTTGCAAATAGTTGACAAACATACGTTGAAACAAAATTGTTACCTTAAAAGGAATTTCTTACCGCTTTTAGAATATAAATAAATATTATTTGGAGTATAATATATTTACGTACGCTATAATAATAAATAGTTGACCGACATTCTATAATTCAAAGAAAATAAATATAAACCTAAAGTATAAGAGAATAATTAAGATATCGTCCATGTGGTTTTAGAAAAATAATTGCTAGGACTTTTTTTTATATATAAATAATTAATACTAATATTTGTATTAATTAAGTTTATTAACTATATAAATCTTTGTCATTTGGGGAAAGAAAAGAAAAAAAATATTGAATCTTTGAGTAATATGGAAGCAAGAAAAGTAATCTTTGGTACAGCATGACTAGTGGACCAATATTCTTCATAAATTCTTCATTTTAGATTATTTTTTTTAAGCCACTAATTGAAAACGAATTATGATTTGAGGAATTTTTTATTTTTTTTTATTTTTGGGAAAAAAATAAAAATTACGTAAAATTAGTAGTCAAACAATTGACGAAAATACTCAATTATAATTCACAAAATTAATGTTTTTAATTATATGGTAAAATTAGAAGTTGGCTGAGTCGTTGATTTCTTAATATAGAGCAATAACTATATAATAAAACTCAGAAAATATTTCAATAATTAATTAAACCTCTCCAAAAAAAATTACTCTCCAAATTAAGAAAAAAAAAAGAAAGAGGACAAAACAGTTTTCCATATAATTTTCCGATAATAATTTATGAAAATTTTAAAATTTAATTTAATTAATTTTGTAAACATGGTATGTAGTCCATAAATTGCAAGATGACTTGGCTTTCCATTTAATTTGACAATGTTGAGCAAAATAAAGAAATTCAAACCAATATGGAAACGTAACCTAACTTATATTAATACGCACATTGAATCGACTCTAATAATAATAACTATATTGTCTTTTTAATCCCGTTGAAAATGTGGTATATTATTTTTTTTTAAGTCCGCAAGATATTTAGAGTTCATTCTGATTAGTTCGGATTCAATTTAGGTCATACATCTACTAATATCGTTCAATGGAATACTGAAACTCAACTCAAAATTTGCTTAATTAAATTTTAACTGCATGCCATTTGGATTAATTTGTTGGTCATGGCAATTTATTATTATTATTATTATTATTATTATATATATATATATATATATATATATGCATAAAACAAGTGGCATGTTAATTTTAATATTACAAAACAGCATACTATATTTGGTCCATACTAAATTTGATAACGCCAATTTAATTAAAGTTTATGTCTAAACAGTATCTAAATGCATTAGCTAACAATAAGGTTAAAAACTCCCATTAATTACTTTCGCTGGAAAAAAAAAAAATACTCCATTTCGATTAAAAACTAATAAATATATTATTTCAATAATATTTGAATATTCTTAGTAATTATTAATTCGTTAAATATAAGACTTAATTAAAACTGAACTTTTCGGCCACACGGCAATACTTTCGCGTGCCTATCCAGATACTGGCTTTAGCCTTCCTCGGTTTCACACGTACGAGTCAGACTCGGTACGTCGAACCGTTTTTTTACTCAATGACCGTCCAGCACCGCGAATCACGCCTACTCGTGTGTGTTGTGGGGCAAAAAGAATGCCACTGTGGCACTTTACGTATTACTACTAAAATAAATAAATCAGCAAATAATAATAATTAAATTAAACAAAATATTATATTAGTAGAAAATAACTCAGAATTATACACTCTAATTATTAATAATTTCTAAAGTACAAAATCTTAGCAAAACTCCACTCGATTCTCCGTCCATTCTTTTGAACGGAGATACTTTAAAATAAACAAATAAAATATACTATAATAATAACAAAACTGCTCATAAATTAAAACTGGCCGGAATTTGTTGCCACCGGTGACAAAACTTGCTGCCGTCGAAACGGCAAACAAAACGGGGGCAGCCGGTCAATAACTGACACGAAACACTTCCTCATAGTGCCACTAGCGGTTCTGAGAAAAACAAATCGTCTTGGAAAAAGTCTTCTTCTTCCCCTTGCCAATTGGTCGATCCGAAGTCTTGTGGTGGCATCTCCATGAATATATCACTGAAGTCTTCAGTGTCTTGTAAAACTGTGTCTATTGTCTTCGCTACTGTATCATCGTCGTCGAAAAGTGAAGGTCCAGTACTTGAAAAATTGAAGAAATCATCCAAAAATGGCTCTTCCTCCAGGAACGGAATGTCCAGCGGCAATAAATATTCTGTTGTTTCGTCAGATAAATTTGTTTCTCCTTCGTACTCTTGAACTACAGCATCTTCTGTGTGGAGAAGAAGTTCCATTTTTGATTCCGACACCGGTAGTGGCGATTTTTGCGGTTGTTCAGATGATTCTTCACTCGAATGAGCTCTGAAGTTCAGTACAGAAGTCGGAGATGCAAGATTGTGAGATTCATCGCCGGATTCGTAACCAGAGGTTGAAGTGGCATTCATTTCCGTCTCCGTCGTGGTCTTTTCCTCAACTGGTTCTTGATTTTCAGCTTCCTCCTTACCGGGCGGTGTGATAAAGTTGGTCAAAGCGTCAGGTCCTCGAAGTTTGATTGCAGCATTATCATACACCATTGCTGCTTCCTCAGCTGTATCATAAGTTCCAAGCCATAACCTTACACGCCTCGCCGGATCTCTAATTTCCGCGGCCCATTTACCCCATGGCCGTTGTCTTACGCCGCGGAACTTCCTGCCATTATTAGAACTAGCAGCAGGATTAACTTTCAATGGCCGGTGAGACGCCGCCGGCAGTTCAGCACCAGCTCTTTTCCTTCCATTGGAAACAGGAACCACAGTTTCTTTACAGCTTGCTTCTATGCTAATCTCATTGACATAGCGTTTAACTCTCTGACGGCTAAACAACTCGTCCCCCTCTTCATCGCTGGATGAATCGGTAGCGTCTGGGTCCGTCACAGATATCCGTACAACCCGTGGCGGATTGTGCTCTAACCGGCTCCTCTCGTCGGAGGAAACCTTTTTAGACTTCAAAAATGATGGTTTTGTAAATTTTTTAGTGACATGTTTGTGTTCAGTGTATTTCATTGGACATAGAAGACTTTGCTCTATCATCATCTCTACGACTGTAAAAAACAAATTTCTTCAGTCACTCCTCGGATTCGGATTCTTTATAGGCATCAAAAGAAAAAGGAGGAGAGAAAAAAAGGAGAAGAGCCGTGAAGAAGAAGACTAATACAGAAATCAGCTAAAAAGGTGAAGTTTCAGTCACTATTAAAATCAAACTTCCCTTTTAACAAAGCAGACTCAATTTTTAAAAAAGGAAGAAGAAGATGCACGATAGGAAGATAAGCAAAATAGGAAAAAGAATAGCATCAAAGATTCTTTCTGGTTTTTTCTTTTTTTTCCCTATATCAGAAGGAAATCCAGAGGTAGGAGAAAGAAAGAAGGAGAATGAGAAACAAATCTTCAGTATTTAGAGAGAGAGAATCAGAAACAGAAGCAGAGTTCTAGTTGCATTCGATACCAAAACACTGAAATCGCTGTTTTATAGGATCCCAATAGCCGAAATTGGAAAACGCCCATTATTAATATTTTTCTATTCATATTAAATTTTATGTTTTTATTTTTTTATTTCTATCTATTTGATGGTTAATTAGTTAGGGGCAGGTCATATCAAAACGGTGCGTCGGGTTGAAGATTCCGGCCAAGCCCCAAAATACATTACATTACTACTATCCGTTCCGCCGCATCTTGATGATTCAATGCCTTTTCGACACGTAGCAATGCGGGGCCCAGAAAAATTCTGGCCCAATTGGAAAACATCATAAGGAGCTTAGTCAGCATCTCGAGTAAGGTGATCCCTGTCACGTGAGGCCCAAGATACCCGGGTCGGTCCATTTGAAATACTATCAGTGGTTTGACTTGACCACTTAAATTATATTGTAATTACGATTTTGTTCCCTTAATTACTTGTGTAATTACTTTTGTAACGGGAGTGTGGGTAGTTTTGGTATCTTAGTCATGTTTAACACTTCATTTTTTGCTGGCATAAAAATAAACTTTTTTTTTTTTTTACCATTACCATATTTAACATTTATTTTTTGTTTTTGAAAGTATCGAGTTGAAATATTTTTGAAAAAATTAACTTTGATTTATTTATTTATTTTTTTTACCGGCTGAACTAACGTGGCCGGCAACCTAGAATTCGCCGCCATTTATAATTTGGTTTTGTACGTCTCTGGGCTTTCTCTGCTTACTGCATTTCCATAACCGAGACATACTTATTATACCTCCTACTCATAGTCCGTGTCCAACACGCTCTCACAGAATACAATTGTTTTATTTTTTTTTTTTAAGGAGCTCGATAGTTAAAAAAAATATATTGTAATAGTTCCGTTCTTGAAAACACTCCTAATTATAAATGTAATCTAAAATTAAAAAATGTTAATAAAATTATATAATTTCTTATAATATGATATTTAATTTAAATTTTTTGATAGAATTTAAAATGTGGTTTTTAGAAAAATTTAAAAGGGCTTCTATTAAATTGTAATTTATAAAATAGTATAATACAACTTACCAAAAAAATTGTGCCAGATAAATTGGAGTAATTTGCAGCTATTTTTCAAAATTATATTAATAGTAAATTAATAATACAAACTTAACCCAACTCAGATATGCATAAAAAAAATCAAAATTTGATATTATCAAATCTTTTATACAGTTTTAGAAAGCATATATATTTATCAAAAAGTTATTGCTTTATTTTTTTCATTTATATTAGAATTTGATAATAAAAAATTAGATCTTACAAAATTTGAAAAAATATAATTTTAACAAATTTAAATAAATTTCATCTCATTTTTTGAAACGGTGATAAATAAATTCCAAATATAAGAAAGAAAATAAAAAGAGAGAGAGAGAGTGAAGTTGAAACTTGAAACACTTGACTGAGACGGCGCGTGGCTCTTGGGAATCGGGAAATGAAAGTGGGTGTTGCTTACCTAACGGTCATGACCACTTCCTCCGGTGAATTTGTTGCACGCACATCTATCATCATGTACCTTATTTCCTCAATCTAAAACTTCCAGTCCGTTGGATTTGTGTACTGCCAAAAGTCAATATTTCCATATTAAAGATCATCATAGAGCCCAGTGATTTTGGACTTTCCCTACAAATCTGCAACATGCCTTTAAACTTCACTATTATGTGTTTTCAGAAATTTACCCAATACGAAAATTGAAAATACTACAATTTCTAACTTATTTACTGTCATTGATACTACTTGCTCTAAGAATGATATTTTATTATTTTATCTGAAAATTATTTTGGAATAGAAAGGTTTTCTTTGCAATTAATGGCGCAAATTTGGAACCTTTTACATGAAAAAGCAAACATTGTATAGAGGTTGAAATAAGCAACAAAAAGACAAAAAAATGTGAAGATCTTGTGGTCTGAATAGAAAAATGTGTTCATCGCATGGCCACCAAGTACTGAAAAAAACTCAACGTTCAACGCTTTTTGTACGACGTCGTCGGAAATAATAATTCCTTTAAAAATAAAATAAAATTATATACTTGTATTTTTTACTAAGTAAACAATAAAATAAAATCGTGATTGTAATAACAAGTCCAAAAACTTGAAATATTATTAGTAATTTCTATACAAAACTCTCAACTAAAAATGTATTTACAGACTCATAAAAATAAAAAACATGTCAATTAGTATCTTCCTTTTGTCTGATATCATTAACGACTTAAGATTAGTAAAAATATGCACTTAAATTCCATCAACTTGTCCTCATCGAATTGCTTAATCCAAGAATTAAGGAACTGAACAAACATTAGATTATCAGAAGAAAAAAGACATAATTTACAACGTTTTCTTCCCTACATGCTTCATTTACGAGTCAACCTTTTTTTACTTAACAAAAAAAAAAAGGGGAATTAGTGACTTAATTTCCAATAACAGAGATTAGTGCCACAACACAACATTGTAATTTTGGTTAGTTCAACAATGGTACCTCCGAGTTGAAAGCATACAACTAATACAAAGAAACAAAAATTGCCGACTAATTCTTGTTTCATTTTAACCCACATACTACCTACGGATTTTAATTCCTTAAAAGAAACAAAAAAAAAAAAAAAAATTTAAGCAAAAATTTGTAAGCCACGTATGAACTGGTCTACATGATGTGTCGGACAATGATTGGTGGTTAAGATCGTAGCATGACAGGTAGGTAACCACGTATACTACCAAAAATTTAAGTGTAAATTTGTTTGCCGATTTGGAAGGTATAGAGTTTTTGGTTTATGCAGGAACTGTTTGTGTTTAGATATATTTGTGGGATTTGAAGGTAGTATTGATCATAAATAACCTCTTTTTAAAAACTTTAGCCAAACATTACCCAGTGCCAAGGCATTCACACCTAGCGCGCTTCTGTGTTACACATAAGACTTTATGCCTCTAATTATTCTGAAATTTTGGGTTTTTTTTAAGTTTGATTTATAATTAACTTGTAATTAATTTATTAATATTTACATTTGAATTAATTATATTTTTGGTCAGTCCATGGAACATTTGCGAGACCACTTAACCCTATACTTTCATATGTAAGTAAGATATTTGTCTATTTATTCATAAATATATGATAAAATTTAATAAAAATAAGTAGAAGTATATAGAAGTAGCTAGTGGTACCTAACTTTAGTCACAGAATAATTAATATTTATTTCTGCTTTTTTGATTCGATAAGATCATAATTAAATGATCAAGCTGTTGCTAGTTGCTACTTTGCTAGCTACTAGGATTTGGAAAAATTGCCTTTTTTTGAACAGTAAAAAGACAAAGCAAATTGCAAAAATTATTGATTAAAATAAATAAAAATTAAGAGTTTAATTTGCATGCTTTTTGGTCAATATATATGTTTATGTGCTAATTAAAACTCTAATTACATAATTTATAGAAATAATTAATTTTAAAATTTCATGACTTGGTGATCAAGATTTTACTTAATTAAATAATTAAGAGATAATTAAGGATTTGATTTGCGTGAGAGGTTTAAAGATCCCATGATTTAGAGATAGATAAATTTGGATTAGCAAAGACAAACATGAAAGTTATGAGGAGGTACATAGAGCCAAGTGAAAACTATTAACAAAAGACATATAAACAAGTACACCAAGTTCGACAAATTACCGATATTATACAAATTTATACTATATTTTTGGAAATTCGTCAAATATGAGACCTTTATATTTAAATTTTGTTAATATATATTTGGTGGTTTGCTTAAAAAAAAGGCAGGGAGATAAGTCAATAAGCAGCAAGTCCAAGATCCAAGTTGTTTAGTAGTATTACAAATTGGGTTTAGAAATATTAATCATGTAATTAATCATGAATAAGTTAATATAAGCATCAAACCCTAGATGCTCTTGTTTTTTGTGTTACCGGCTACTCTTACTCTTTTATGTTTTGAAAGGTACTGGAAATGCTAACTAGCTAGCTACTTATCTAATTTATATATATGTTTCTTAATTCTTTAATTATTTCATACCAATTGGGTTAATTTATATCATATCAAACATTTTAGTTTAAGTTGGACTATAAGTAATTTATTATTATTATCCAAGTAGATAGTTAGGGATTACTTATAGTCCAATTTTGTTCAAATTTTTCCAAAATTCAGTTCGAAAATCCAGATCAAATCCATCGGATTTTTCAAGGTTTGGGTCTCCTAATCCAATGAATATGATTGGATTCAGACTGAATTTTGGAGAAATTTTGAATTTTTCATAGACCAAAGTCTTGATCTGTTAGCTTTCTAGATTTAGTTCAAACTACAAAAACACTCACATTTAAATTTCGGATTACATTTGGCCGTTCGAGTTTAGCCTGAATTCGACCTATAAATAGTTCATTTCACATAACTTCATTCAATATAATAAGAATGGAAAACACTCATCAAAACTGTATTTTTCGTGAGTACAATATAAACACACCAATGTAAAGCATATTTATAATATTTTTCTTATAGATCCTTTATGTAAGATTTTTTTTATTTTACCCATGAAAAATATTAAAAAGGTCTAATTTACATAGTTATTTAATTTTTACCCGTATAAAATTAGTTTGTGTTTGTCATTGGATACGATAATAAAATTAAAAGATTTTATTAATTCAACGAAGATAATTAACTTATGAGTCATACAATACGAGTGGCTCTTCCTTATTAACACGCTCGCACTATAGGCTCTCAGCTTCATAAAATTAAAACAATTTATTTGCTCATAAAAAAATAATAATAACTGGAAAATATTAAGTATATTTTTATTACTGGAGTAAAGGTGGATCTAGTTGTCGTTGGATTTGGAAACTCTTAAATCCACTTGGTTTTTGTTTAACATAATCCTAAACTGCTTGCTGACTTTAATTGTGATTAAATATATAAGAAAGCAGAAAAGTGGGTAATTTTTGCTACCTAAAGTGAATATCTGAAAAAAGAAGTTTTATTTTCGTTTCTTTTTTTTAGGAAAAAAACTATTAATTTCCCTGTAAAATAATACATTTAATCCCCTAAAAACAACTAAAATAATTTTTATATATATTAAAAAAAAGATATTTTTTGAATGCATGTGTGCTTTTTTAAAATTAAAAAAATAATAATTATGCTTTTGCTTCCTTTCTTTCAATGCTCTTTTCAATTCCTTTCTAAATATATTTTTGATATATATATAAATATAAAACTTATACGAAGAAACGACAATAACATTAAAATGTTAGTCACGGGACTGTAAAAACTTATCATAAACATTAAATCCAAAATATAATGTTATGAGTACATCTAACTTACCCTAACATTTTTCAATCTAATGTATTATTTTTTGTCTCCATGTTGTCTTGTCCAAATTTGTCCAATTTCATGAAAAATTTAATCTATATGAAGAAACATAATATATCTATATTATATATATAAGAATAATTTTAATTTTTTTTAGTAAAAAAAGGAAGAAATTTTTTTTTTAATACTAGTCATAAATATATTTTTTTGCATTTGAATGTTTGAAAATAGTGTTTAATATGTATAATAATCAAAGGTAATACCAATATTTGTGTAATTTAAAATAAAATAGAAATTTATTATTTTGAAAACAATAAAAAAGAAAAGAGAAGAACAAGATCCGTTATAAAAAGGAGGGCCACCTCTCATACAACGTTGAAGCTTTATTAACATGTCGGTCTTAATCTTATATGGTACTAATTAATATGACAAAAACAAACTTAAAAGCTCGGAATTTTATGAAATCAGAAATTAATTATTAATTAATGAAATGAATTAGTGTAGTAGTAGTAGTAATTAAAAGATACATTTGGTTTGGGTATAAACCAGAAACCCAAGGAAAAGTTATAATCTTGTAGCGTAAGCAATTTGAGAAGCTTGTTTTTGAAGGAAGAGATGTTGGTCTGGTCCCTATCTCCTATCCCCACTTTCCTCCATCATTCTCCATCTCCCATTTTTATAATTCTAACCCTTTCAATTTTCATAATTTGTTTTACAAATTTATTTATTCTTCATTTGTATTTTGCAATTGCTTTTAAGTAACTTTATATTATAATTTTTGGATTTCAATTTTTATCATTATCAAAACTAGGTCTAAGTTATTTGAAAATCTTATATTTGACTGAAACTCCTTACTCATATTCGATGTAGAATTGTGGTACACCTCCTCACACTGGAATTACTCAATGCGTGTCATTACGATACATTATGGGTGGGGCCCTGGAGGATCCATTACGGTCAAATGGCCGAACATTGAAGGAGTAAGTCAGTCATTGATATCATATTAGAACATGTCTAAATCACTTGAAAATTTGAGTTGACAGGTGATGATTATTCAGTCTTATATTTAACTGAAACACTTTACTTGAATTGTAATAATTATTAGAAACAAATATGTGTTTTTAACATATTCTTAAATCTTAATTCATCCTTTTAAATATAGAAAACAAAAAAAATAAAATTAAAGAAAATATCCTACCTAATTTTAGAAACCTTGCATGAAAGGTATGTGATATAGGCTAGGTTTTCAAATGTTAAAAGGCTAATAATTAATTTCACTAACTAAACACTTTAATAAGTTTTAGTGGTATAATATTTTTATTCAACATGGGTTTGTAAGTACAAGTTGCTTAAAACAATCCCCAAAATAGAGCTTATGACTAAATAAATAAAACTTTTAAATTTGATAGTTTTAACCGTTGTTAAAATTGGAGATAAAGATTGATCACATGCATGCAAGTTCCTTTCTCTGCACTTTCAGTTATCTTCTTCTTCAACTCATGTGCAGATTTTTTAGTTTATTAGACGTTTCAAAAATTCAGTGCACTAATCTATGTTTAATTAAAATTAAATTTAAACCAAATTAATAGCAGGGGTTCTTTTTAACTGCAAAAAATAATAATAATAATAATAAAATGATTAATTCTTTCTTAATTAAAATTAATTAATTCATGAGATAAGTGTAACTTATCGCAAAAATGTTGTGGAAAAATATATACTTATTGGTGGCATTATTCAGTATGGGACTGGAGGTGGTACGGTCCACGCTGGGACCCGCCGACAGTATTTCACTGTTGAACTGCCGGTGACCGGCGCCGTTTACGCCATCCCTCGGAGAGTGAAGAAATGCACGTGTTGTTGGCCATGTGGAGTGATGTGGCATCAATTAGAAGTAGCTAAGTGGAACTAAAATATCTATATTTAATTCTTAATTAATTTTAATTATCTTTATTATTTATTTTTCTAATGTTGTTAATAGGAGTTTGTGAAATGCAATGCAATTATTTGAGCCTAAAATTGTGGGATTTGATACAAGGACATGTTTTATTCTTCTTTTATTATTATATTAATCTAAAAATTAAATTAGCTAAACTCAAATTAAGAGAGTTTTTAGAAGATGGTATTTGGTTTAGTTACAATGATTAGTATTAAAAATTCCAAATAATAAAATAGTAAAAGCCATTAAAATTGGATTTTGTTCAAGAAATAATGAAACCCACTTTAATTCTTGTCTTAATTTGTTATATATTGGTTTACATGTGAGCTAAGAATTATTTCTTTGTCCTTAATCCCACTGGACCGAGCTATTACATTTTATATTTATTTATATATGTTTTTTTAAATTTCCGTATTTTCTTATTTATAATTTATACATTGATATGGTTATAATAATATTACTTTCAGTGTTTATACAGATCTAACTCGTAAAATCACAATTATTATATTAATCTGGATATTTTATAAATTATAGTAAGATATGTTGGCATTGGTACTCAAAGTACATCCCCTAATAGTCAAATTAATTTAAATATATAGCATCAAAAAGGCTAATCTCTAGCATTTTTCTAAATAGTATAATCAATGTAATCTCAGTTTGACAGAACAATATTGCAGGTTTTTGGACAACAGTTAGTGATTGATAATGCTAATCTGCAACCCATTAGAGTAATTAAATTAAATTAATTAATTGATTAAGTACTAATTATTAATCGAATATATATGTAGCCAAAAAAAAAAAAAAGAAAGAAATACATTCTTTGGAAAAGGGTGTTAGTGGATGTTAGATTGTGAGTTATTAGGTTTGTGGTTTGTCTTCATTAAAGAGATACTTTTTAGTAATTTTGTTTTCTTTTAAGAATAGTGATCTGTACTTTGTATTCTGAGATTAGGTTATAAGGGTTTGGTTTAAATTTAATTAATTATTAATCAGTAAACCAGATTTTCAGGGACCATGCTTTCTTGGTCTCAATCCCACTCGTGGGCACGACCCTTTTGTTTCTAATTTTTTTAATCTTTCTTCATTTTAGAATTGGACATACAATCCTGCATAGCTCAAAAATTTGACACGTGTAATTAATTTATGAATTCCTAATATTATTTTTTTTTCCCTAAAGTTACTAACAATATATATTGTATCGATATTTTTTTTTTGAAAAAAAGAAAAAATATTTGGTCCATAGATATAAATAATTAGTACACGGTATAATTGATTATTCTAATTTTCACGAATATGATAAAACGCGGAATCTCGAGTTTAATTCAATGCCGACTATATTATTAACACCAATTTGGTCTCACATTATTATCTGATCTATTAATAACTTTCTGATTATTAAAAATTTTAATATAGATGTAATATTAAAAAACAATAATTTATTTCATACATTGATCAATATAGATAATTGTATTAAGTTTAGATCATATTCAAAGTTTAGTCAAGATAATTTAATTTTAGATACTAGCTTTAAAAAAAAAGTGATGCAAAAATAAATGTTTAAGTTTGTTATATACATGATTGTTATATATTTTTCTAAATAATTTGAAACAAATTAAATATAATATAGTTTGTGGTACAAATAATTTAATAATTTTGAGTGTATTTGGTACAACTAGCTATATAAATAACTATTAATTATTTGTAAAGTTAGTTATAAAACAGTAAAAAATAAAATTTAGAAATTGACATTAAAATTCTAAAACTTGAAAAGCTAACTTTAAATATAGTTTTAATTGGTTAATTTTGATTTTTTGTCTAGTGAATTTTTAAACATTAACTTTTTAAAATTATTCAATTATGTAAATTAATAGTGATTAATAATTCATTAAATACTAATATATAAGTATTAATTAATCAATAATCAAACGGTTAACTAGAATTTATAAAAGTATCACAGTGGCAAAGAGAGGGAACACCAAGTAATGTAAACAAAAGATAGATTATATTATAAACAATATATAAACGACATGGGCCACCCTGTTCATGCGTATTAAATTACACTTATAATAATTAAATCACCTAAATTAAGATTTTTTGGGAAGTAAAAATAAATATTATATTAAAGTTTTTTAATTTCTAGGCATGGCTTCTTACAGTTCATGCCTTCTGGACTTGCTTGGCTCAGTAGTTAGTAGATATCATATTGTATTAATATAATATTTTTATTTTTGGTACGGAATGATAAAATTATTTTTAAAAATTAAATGAAATGCTCTCTTGATTTTTTCTCTGTTAACTTATGTTTATAAAATTTATAATGATTCCACGACATAATATAACCTTGAGGTATGACTAAAACCAAGGTTTAGTATTAAAAATTAAGTAGCTAATAATTATTTGTTTTGTTAATAATAAAATGATATTTAAGAATTTTCATGAATTTTGAGCATATATTGTGTTATGCGTGTCTAATAATGAAGGAAACATCTTTTGTCCTTCCATTTTTTCTTGCATGCCAACAACACTGGCCCTAAATTTCATGAAATAAAATGATTAGTGCCATAAGTCTAATTAACAATCATAATAATGAATATGGATATTAATTAATGAGAAATTCAAGCTGATTAGTTTATTGAACTTCTGTTAACAACTTGATGCAGTTTACTTAGGAATAAGAAAATTCTCATAAGGGAGGTGAAAAGTATAGAAAACCCCAGAAAAAGAAAAATAAACACCCTTTTATAATAATAATAATATGCTGTGTTTTATAATAATTTTCTTAATTTTATGAACATAGTTTGTGTTTGGATCTGGTACTCAACTGTGAATCTGTGATTAGATATCTTGAGAAACTGTCATATATTAGCATGAGGCCCATTATCTCCAAGCACAACCCAAAAACAAGCTAATTTGGGCTTTATATATGTACCAACCTCCTCTCTATTTTTTTCTTTTTTCTTTTTTATTTCCTTGGAAGTAAATGTCAAATTTTTTAGACTATCAAGTAAATGTCATATTCTAATTAGTGGTAATATGTCAATTTTTTTTTATTTAACTCAAGGAGCTTCAAGTGGAAATCCTAAGGTTGGATTCTATTGGTTGGATTTGATATTTGCTCTTCAGTTGTGGCAGACTTAAAATGGGTCAACTAAGCTCATGATTTAGCTTTAACATGGGAAGCTGGTTGCTATGCAGCTGATGTTTGGTTGGGGACTAAATAGTTTAGGAAATTGTAATTTCTTGAAAAATAAATAAAGCAAGTAACTACCACGATTAGAGATGAATCACTTGAACTTAGGCTCTTGTCTAACACGGGGAGGTTTCTTTGTCGAGTGGTGTTTGCTAACTGATGTTTCTGCTGATGCCTACGATAGTCACATAAGGGTAATTTGCATCACGCCGAGCCAAAATTCAAGCATAGGCTTAGAAGACCTCACAATCCAATATACGTTATAAAGAAATAGATCAGGTACGTACCTGTCAGGTGTAAGGAAAATTTGAGAGAATTCAGAATCATAATATGAGCACACATAAGTTTAAATACTATTCAATTTGGAGACAGACTTTGCACAGTTTCCACCTTAAATAGTTATCCATACATCAATCTGAAAAGCAACATCATGTGTTCTCTTCTTGGCTAGGTTGTTATGGTTATGGACCTTTTTTAGCCCAATTTTTAGTTGGAGACAGGACAAAAGATTGATACACAACTTTAAAAGAGAAAAATAAAATGAATAATTGGAAATGGCCTTCCCCTGTCAGCAACAAATTTTCATTTTTTAGCCCATAGCGTACTTTTGGGTCCAGCTTCTTGCAGTTGTCTCATACTTGCTCCTGTCTGTCTTGTACATGTGCGCTATCTCTGGTACCAACGGGTCATCGGGATTAGGATCCGTCAACAACGAACAAATTGAAAGCAATACCTGCACATCAAAATAATCGTCTTTACACATACCAACAGCGACACGTCTCTTATGGATGATAATGATATGGTTCACTTATCAAAGATTATTATAGTTGATGAAATATGTACCTTAGATATGGTGAGTGCAGGGCTCCATTGTTCCTTCAATATGTCCAAACAGATGCTCCCGTTGCTATTAATGTTTGGGTGGAATACCTTTGTTCTGAATGCCACCTGCAAGATATCCCTTTATAATTAATGACATGCACATGCATTTAGATGAAACAAACAATCTTCTGCATTCGTTGACTGCACACATAGAACAAGAGACGTGCCAAATGCAGACGAGCAAGTGTAAGCGTAAAACAAAAGCATTCACATGCCCTTGCGGCAAACTTCATCAGAATGTATCGAAAACCCCCAACATAAATCTCAAATACCTGTCGTTTCCTTGTTGTAAACCCAATACTTTCTACAGCTAGCAAACCAAAATTAAAAATACAGTTCTATGTGAAAGAGAAAAAGATAAACATACCTACATAATAGGTGTATATACCAAACGATAATATTTCCAGGGTCATAAAAGAATCGAGATGTAAATAAAAAAGGTTAACTCTTCCAATTTACTAAGATAATGAAGATTGGTACGTGGTTACTGCTGGAGAGTCAAATTTCATTTAGGTTATCAAGCAGAACGCCAGAGAATGTTTTTACTCATTTTGATGAATAACAAAAATATAGTTAAGGGTGATATTGAAACTTATCAAAGGGAGAAGGAGAACTTCTTGTTACAAGCTAGAAGATAAAAAGAATTTGGAGGGGTAAATTTGAGTCAAAATTATAAATTCAGAAAACAGATTCTGTTATAGCTTTTTACAAAAGAAATAATAGATTTGGATCAAATAAACCATTTATTTATTAGTTTCCAAAGGAAACCACTTATATATTTATGAAAATAATTTTAAAAATATACAGAGAGATTTTTAAATGTATCATTTTACCCCACTAACAAAAGTGTGGCATCAACCTCCGAAAAACATCAAAAAGTTAAATTGGATCAATGCATACGTAACTGCTACTTACATTAAGTGGCTATTGCTCACATATATAACTAAAACCATTGGCAGCTTCAACAAAAATAGAACAATAATTACTGGAAACAAAAATCCAAACAATTAAAACAATAACAACACACATAGTGTGCAACCAATATGTACCTTGGGAGGCTTAAATGGATAATCCGGAGGGAAGTGAATAGTGACTAGGAAAACACCCCCAGCATAAGGACTGTCAGGGGGACCCATGATCGTTGCTTGCCAATGAAACATGTCTTCAGCAACAGGACCTAAGATTATTCCGAGAAAAACCAGAAACAAATCAGCAGAGGAACATAAAAAAATTAACAATCAACCGTGCAAAAGGAAAAATCATAAAAATTGCATGTCCATAATCCCGTTCGGTACACTTTTTATGGGAGGAAATTATTTATCAATGCTATTATGATTTCTTATATTAAATTACTAGTTACAGCTCCAAAACATACTATTGTCGATGAAATTCAAATAATTTTGAGAATAAGTCTGAACAGATACAAAGAGACATTAAACTCCCATGATTCCACTTTCTTTGCAACATCCATACAACAATACGTCAATACATCCATTCTAATAATATTGGCCCAAACATAAGTTCAATTCTGCAACAAATATCTGAAAACCATTGCTACAATCCAATGAAATACACGCTCAAAGAATTAAAAGAAAATTTCAATTCCCAGCAAAACAAGCAACAAATTATCACACAAACACAAGTTCAATTCTGCAACAATATATTCTCAGGTAGCCTTAACACCGAATATACAATTTCTGAACCATCAGATGCTATTTCAATGTATAATTCAACGAAAAGCAATAATCAAAATAAATACAATTATTAGCCTACATAAGCCGATAGCCTTAAGACCAAATATACAAAATCGAATAAATCGGAGCAATCGAGAAAATCCAAATACAAACCTAATCACAAAATTTCAAAGAAACCGAATCAGAAACCAAACAAACAGAAAAAGTAAACAAACAATACCGGCGCTGCATGATGTAGGAGGATCCTTCTGTAAATCCTTGAGTTCCTTCAAGATCCGCTTGGATGCCATAATAAATCAGCGATTCAATCCTAAGATCGGAGTTTCAGATCAAAATCAAAACCAACAAACACGTAGAAACACAACATGTAAAAGACTATGAATCAATCAATCCATATATATATAAGAGAGGGAAAAGGAGATGGAAAAACGCGTACCGAAGACGAAAATCGATCCTCCTGTTCGGCTTTGTAGGGTAAATTGGTAGTTTCTGGGTGGGTGGTGGAATTATTTGAAAGGACAATTAGCGAAAGAACAGAAAAAACAATGGTGGAGGAATTTAGGATTCGGTGTGGTGATGACTTTTTATAAAATAAATGGGAAAGCCTTTTGTTTTTATGATTTCCTTTCCACCCTCCGATTGGGCTTCTGGGTGGTCCCCTACTTGCGTTCTCTGTACGTAGATACCCAATTTTTTCGCCGAAAGCAGCCGTCGAATCAATTCTCTCTTTTATTTTGGCAGCTGGAATTCCCTAATTATTCGCACAGATAAATTTAGGGTTAATAATAATAATAATTTTATATTAGATAAATTATTCTTTATATTTTCAAAATTATTTTTTTAATCTTTAATATAGTTTTTCTAACGGGCCTGTAAACCGTAACTGACCGAACTGAAAACGTAACTGGTCAGCCGGCGTTCCGGTTAAGATTCAGAGAATTTTTGAATCGTTAACTGCTATGAATCATAACCGTAATTAAGTCGTTCAAATCGTGCAATTAAACTGACGGTTAACCAGATTGAACTGTCTGAACTGTGCAATTAAACTGTCGGTTAATTGTCCCTAGCCTTTCGGTTAATCACTGTGAATCGCCAGTTAATCAGCCTGTTCCAATTTTTCCCTTTCTTATCCCGTGGTCCGCAAACGTCTGGCCCAGCCCCGGCCTCATTTACAAAAACTAAATTAACTCTTCACCAGGGTGGGACCAAGATTTTTTTAAAAAATAAATTAAAATTAAAATTTTAGCTCAATTTTTCATTTTTTAAAATATAGTAAGCATATTTTCTTATTTATTATCGGGTAAAACTTGAAAGTCAATGACCTATAACAATTTTTATATGGGTGAAATTATGTAATATAATCATATAAAATTGAAATTTTTTAATTTACTTATAGAGTAAAATCACATAATTTTACAAATTTTGGAGATTTAGAAGAATAAATTGGGTTCACCGACTTATCCACTTTTAACCATATAGATTCAACATCGGTGATAGTTAATGGAAATTTTAAATTTTTATTTTAATTTATAATTCAACTTTTCATTAAAAGGTGGTTTGGTATAAGGAATTTGAATTTATTCAATTTAAATATTTTTATGTAATTATTGAATTATATGATTTGTTATATAAAAAAACAACAATTTGTGAAATTTGTAAATTTTATTACAATTTAAATCCTTCATTTTGGATGAGAGACAAATTTCATATAGAGAAATCTCATATAGGAGTGATTTCATCAATTCCATCATTTTTTATTAATGATGAAATTGAAAATATTAATTTTTTTTTATATACCTAAATTCATACATTTTACCAAATAAGAGAATCAAATATTCTATTCAACTCACCTTCTATATACTTTACATTATATGTATTTAATAAAATTTATGTATTTCTAATTTTATGAATCTAAAAAACTGCTAAAGAACTATAAAATATTTTAATATTAATATGGATACTACTATTTCTATATCAGAATTTGCGTTCGGTAAAATAGACAATTTTTTCATATATATTGTAGCACACATAGTGGTATTTATATGTCAGAATTTGCGTTCGGTAAAGTAGATTCTGCAATCATTTACTAATATTTTTTAACGTGCGTGTTGCATGTGTCAACTTATTTAGATACTCAGTGTATATATTATATTAATAATAAAATATAATAGTATTAATTAATTATATTTATAATAAAATAATATTTCTTATTGAAATATTTAAAATTTAATTAATTAATTATAAAATAATTTTAATTATTAGAATATATTTAAATCTAATTGATTAATTATAAATTATTATGCTATATTTTTTATTTTTTATTAGAATATGATTTGGATTTAATTATTTAGCAATTAAAATAATATTTATTGTTATAATATGATTTAAATTTTATTAATTATTACTTAAAATTGTATTTTATGTTAGAATATAATTTAAATTTAATTAATTAATTATTATAAATAATTATATAGAGACAATTTTACTCACAATAATATAGATTTTATAAAAATATTTTAAACGAAACCAAATGAGATTCTCTTTTATATATATATATATATATATATTTCAAATTACACGTGCATATTTTCAAAAAAGAAAAGTACTAGACTAAGTTTCCACCTACGTTTTCTATATATATATATTATGTTTTTTTAAAAAAAAAAAAACTTACTTTGACATTCATCTTTCATTTATTGCATATTTTAATTACAAAAATTAAAATTCTAAAATTAGAGATGGTATAGTAAATAAGATAATATTAATATATGTATACAATTTTTGGGGGAGCATATTGAAACTTGCAGTGTTATAGGATAGGCAATCCGAAGTACAACACAACCTACTCAAAGCGCACCAAAAAAATACCAAAGTTTCTGCGGTGGTTTGCGATTTAAATTACTGACATTAAAATTAGCCATTTCATCCCAAAAATAGCAAAATTTTATGTATATTCCTACTAACCTAAGGTCCTGAACTGATTTTGAATCTAAAATATACAAATAGTTTGTTGCGATTCTGTGGGCAGTTCATGAACCGCAAATAAACCATAAATACGGTTCAATCATTTGGTGTGGATATACAGAAGCGTATAGCTTGCATTATTTTTGCGTAGAAGGCGTCAACCGAGAATGCAGACTTGCTTATTGTGCGCATAATCTCGCTTCCATAATTTGGTTTGTTCAAATTTAGTAGTGATTGGATATTTGGATTTGGATATATCAAAGGAATAAAATTAAAATGTCGTAATTTGACCAACTCGATGACCTTTTATTGCTGTAAATGAGTTGTTCTTTAATCATCAACTACAGAAAGGAATATAAATAATATACTGCCTTAAGCAAGTGACAGAAAGTATAGAGACTGCAAATAAATTGATGGACTTCTCTAACGGAGACCATCTCAAAATGCACTTTTTTGATTTTTTTTTTCCCTCAAATTTGATACTCCATCTCTATATTGATATAAGAGATTAATATTATTGGGTCACATTTTATAAAATTTAAGTTCGTATTATCAAATTTGCATAAATGCAAATTCACCAATTCAAATTATTTCGTATTTGATTTTTAGATTATAGTTAAATTTTGTAAATTGTGACCGACTAGAATTGATATTTAATATTGAATATTAGAACAGACAACTTAACATAAAATTAAAAAAAAAAAAAGAATTTAGAAATTGGTGATTCTCGAACCGAGATCTTCAGAATTACCGTAAACTGATTACATACATAAAGACATAATCAAGTCAAGTAGATTTATGTACCTAGTTTAAATTTCAGTATTTGACTAGGAAAATTACACTCTTATATTTATTGCCATATTTTAAATACATATATGTGCTATCCGATTTACGGTTTTATCTGGTTGATAGTTATTTTTTACCCAATTTTATTCCTAACCACTATTTGATAGTTTAGTAACTAGGTAAGTTTTTTAATATCAACTTCTCTGTTCAACTTTCAATTTTATTGACTACTATTTGTTTAAGGTATTATTTTTTAGTCTAAGGTTTTATTAATTTATTAAAATCAACTAACATAAAGAATAGTTAATCATTCAATAAAGTTTATTAAATCAACTAAAATAAAAAATAGTGAATCATTGAAGTTATTTTAAATTAGTAACGTGAATTGGTTGTCAATTTAGCCAAAAAAAATAGTCGTCATTTGGTGCCATCAACAAATATTTTTTAAAAAAACTTAATTAAGCTGTTTCAGAAAAAAAAAAAAAAACTTAATTAATTTAAATCATTTATATTTTTGTGAAGCATTAATTAATTTAAATAATTTCTTATTAATTTGTGTGAGCAAAATTGCCAACCCAACCATTGGAAGTTAGGAACCCAATAATTTGAGGTTGGGCGCTCAAGTTAAAGCACATGGTGCGCACCGAACATCTCGGTGCAAGTTAGCAATTGTTACTCACCATCTCTTTTTTCCCAAAAGTAGAGCCGATTCACAGACTCGGCCTATTGTCAAAATAATGAGGAAGTACAAGTCTAATCGGCGAGTCCAAATCGACGATTCTCAGCTGCCTAACGATGGTTCTGCTCTGAATGGAAATGCCGATGACGGAGATGAGACTACATTGAAATTCAAACCATCGGATAGCAATGTTAGCGATGATCAAGAGCCATTCATGGGAATGAAAGTTCGAAGAAAAGCATCTCTTCATAGAGATTCAAAAGGAGACTACATCGACGTGCCTTCGCATCCTTATTTGATGAAGCTTTTGCAAAAACAAGGTCCGATTCGATTTTCAATTGATAATTGATGTCCGCATCCTGATTAGTGATTAATTGTTTGTTTATTAGCTTCTTTATGTCGCTTTTACTTTACCAATTAAGATTAACTTACTTCTTCAAGTTCGTTTTATTTCAAAAATTGCAATTTAGGAGAGTTCATAGAAATAATGATTTTAGTAAATTTAGGCCATGCAAATAGGATAGTTTCATGTTTGGATGTTTAAATTATGTTTCTGTTATGTGATGAAATGGCACTTGTAATGATTCTGAAAGAATGCAAAATTGGCTTCATTTTAGGGATGGACATGTGATACATTTCCCTGAACTGTGTTTGGTTTTGATATTTGCAGGTGACAATGAAATTCTTTTTGCAGATAAAGTTTTGAAATTTACTGGTTCAGGAAAGATGAAACGACGACTATTACTAATAACCGACTTTGCCATTTATATTGTTGATCCTGATACTGATGCACTTAAACGTCGCATAGCTCTAGCAGCTGTAGAGAAGCTTTGTTTAAGTGACTTAAGTGATAATTTCTTTGCGATTATCATTCCAACAGAGTATGATGTACTTATGGCTAGTACTCGGAAGACTGAAATTGTTACCGTGTTAGTTGAAGCTATGAAGACCACATCGAACTATGAACTTGACGTGGAATTCTCCAATAGGTAAATTTTGATATGGCTTGTTCATCTTATATTACTATTGAAGTCAGTTGCTTTTTATGGCATTATAGAGGCTCATAATAGATACAAAGTGCAGGCTAGGTTTAATTTATTTGATTATGAGTAGCAGCCAATTACATTCATGATTTCATTTGTAAATGCTTGATAAACTCGAGCGATGATATAGGAATTTTGATGTGGCCTATGATGTGAGACATCTAATGTTGATTTGTATAGGAATCAGCTTTGAACTATAAGCACTAAGGATAGAGCAGTTTTAATTTTATAAGGGAAAGGAAAAATTTTGGCTTTTGGATTATAATAGTATGTTATGGTATTTCGTCGGTAGAAGGACTGGTTGAAATTGTTTTATGGCATGCTCTACTGATTGTAATTTTACTTTCGTATGTAGCTTTGAGTATAATGCAACTTCGGAACTGGTAAAGGAAGTTCAATTTGAGCAAGTTGAAGGTCAGTGATGCTCTGCTCTTGAAATGTTTTTCTTTTTGTTTTTGACACAGAAACAAATGTTCCTGTTCTAGGTTGTATATATCGTTTGAGCTTATAAGGCCTTCTTCTTCCCGCTCTTTTCAATTTCAGGAGGTGTTAAAACAAGAATTTTGAGGAAGTGAAGCAACTTGTATATGCATTCATATGTTTGTATATTATGTGGGTGAGCAGCAATTTTAATTGTAAAGCCATTTAAGATCCATTCATTCTATGAATCCCACTTAAAAGTTTTAGCTTTTATTTTTTGTTGATTTTCTTTCATGTGGGTGTAATCCTTATAGTAAAAGAGTGATATATTTTTCTTTTCAATACCAAGCCCAAACTCATTCTATGCGAATTCATGTACTGAGATTATTTGGCTGCTCTAGAGTAATATAAATTTGTTCATTCAAAATGGTTGTTCGTTTCTGAGGAACTGTGGCTTCATTTGCAGATCCCAATTTTTAAATCCACGCAATGTTGTAATATTCATTGATTCTAAAGTAACTTGTGACCCTCTTTTATCTTTATAATGTTGAAGATGTAGCAGAAGATATGATCAGACTGGGAAGCTGGCATCCAGATTGGTTACACTTACTATGCGTGAAAGCTATAAGCCAAGTCTACCCTAGAAAAATGGCAGGTTTCATGGTTTGAAAACCATTATTAAATGGGTAGATTTTGGGTCGAGTCGTGGAACTTGGACCCATAAATTCTTCACATGCACGTGCACAGATTCAAAGGATTGTTTGATTAATACATTATTATACAAAACAATACCTAATCTCCACAAACATTGCTATAAATTCCTGACTAAATAATACAATAGACCAGGGACCCAACTTCTGACTTCTGTTGGATTAGGTGGTAAAGTAAGGTAGCTAAACTAATTCCAGTCCCAAATTCGTCTTTTTAGAAATTACAAAAATATGCAAACTCTAACCAATTACACAATAAAAATCAGTTGAAACAATGGTAAAAAATTATCACAACTATAATCATATCAAAAGAATCTCACTGTGGAGGTGGAGTAGAAGCAGAGGCAGAAGCAACATCTGCTGCCTGCGGTGTTGTGGTTGAAACTGGTGTAGTTACACTACTTCCTCGTCGAATTTCCTCCACCATTTTTACCACATCTGCCATTTTAGGTCTCTGTTCTGGCATTCTTACTACACAATTCATTCCTATTTGTAACATCTCAACCATTTCTTCCTCAATATTAGGATACCTTAAAAGTTCAACATCAAACACTTCTGCAGTCCATTCTTCCCTTACTACAGAATGCACCCACCTCACCAAATGAACCACCACCTCATCACCTCCTGCAGAATGTGTTGGAGATTTTCCGGTCAGAATCTCAAGTAGCAACACTCCAAAACTGTAGACATCGGATGCGTGAGTTGCTTTCCTAGAATCTGTTACTTCTGGAGCACGGTACCCTGCTGCTCTCATTACTGGTGCTGGCATTGGACTCATCAATGTAGCCAATCCTATATCGGATACACAACCGTACCCGTCTGTGTTGAGGAAAATGTTAGAAGATTTAATGTTTCCATGGATTAGTTTCCCACCATTTTGTGTATGGATATAAGCAATTCCTCTGGCTGCGCCAATTGCAATTTTAAGCCTTGTTTCCCAGTCCAATGGAATCCTACCTTCCCCTCTTTTACCTAAAACAAACAATGAACATAAAGAAAACATCAATTCTAGAATTCAAGGCCTGTAAGTGATTTCAATATAAATAAATAAATAAAGTTTGGTATACCGTGTAGCATTGCTGAAATGCTGCCCTGCTCGTAGTAATCGCCTACTGTAAGTTTCTCATCTTTAGAATAGTAATATGCTCTTAGTGCAGAAACATTTGGGTGCCTAATGTTCCCAATCACTTCCATTTGCTGCTCGAAATCCTTTTTCGCCACAGTCACTTCCTTCAATCGCTTTACTACCAATGTATTTGCATCCTCAAGTGCTGCCTTATAAGTTGTTCCAAAATTTCCTTTCCCAAGTACTTCAGCAGATGCTCTTAACAAGTCTTCCAAGTCAAATGCAAGACTACAACCCTCAAAGAACACAAGCCTATTATTCTTGTCTTGATTTTCAGATACATTTTTCTTCGAAGAATTTTCTTTCTTTTGTATTTTTGTTGGTAATCCACCTTCTTTCTTTCCCTTTGAATGGCAGCAGACCATCAGAAAAGCAATAACTACAAACCCGAGCACGCAGCCACCAAGAACAATCCCCAGTATTGCAGATTCAGCTAGTTTCTTGGTTTTCTTTCGCGGCTGAGGACTGGGAGGTTCGAGGGGAATTGCAGGAGAAATAGCATCTTCTGGCAAAAGTTTGTTACCAGAAAATGCTCCACTTGGAAACCTTTGAAGAGAACTGGGAACTCTTCCACTTAAATCATTATGAGATAAATTTATATACTGCAAATTTGGAACATTTATTTCAGGAATGGAACCCGTAAGTGAGTTATTCGCAAGATTCAAACTTGTAAGGTGAGTCAAATTCAATATCGAAGTGGGTATGCTTCCATTAAACCCATTATTTGAAAGATCAAGAATTGTAAGATTTTTCCAATTTGAGAAATCTGAAGGCAATGGACCAGAGAAATTATTGAATTGAAGATAAAGACCAGTCAAATTACCAAGTTTGTAGAAATCAGAAGGGAAAAAACCTGATATACCATTTGATCTAAGGCTAAGTGTCCGAATTGCAGATAAGCGACTGAGGGTATTTGGTGGAATTGAGCCTTGAATCCCTTCCCCAGGTAATCTAAGAGCTATAACTCTTGTATGATCATTGTTACAGGTCACTCCTGTCCAATTTGTACAAACAGAAGTATTGTTGCTCCAATTGATGGTGTGAGAATAATGAATTTTGGAGAGGAAATCTAGTAGAGCTTGCTTATCTTCAACTGGGTCTGCTTCAATTTGCAGAAAAACTGATTCCAATAACAGAATTGCAGAAGCAGTGAACAGGAGGAGGTTCATTTTCTTGATCATTTTCATCTATTTTGATAAAAGCCCTGGTAAGAAAAATACAGAGTGGTAATCATCATATCATAGGACGTATAGACATTTCTCGTAAAATTTTCTAAAAAGAATTGAGATTATAGGATTTTGTTAGGCACAAATTGGTCAAAATTAGCAACTTAACTATGATTAGATAACTTATAAATATTGTTTACCTATTTATTGACTTTATAGCATTCTGCGGCTGCAGAAAATAGACTGAACAACAGAAGAATCCAATATTTCCAGTCCTAATCTAATCATTTTCTTCCATTTTCTTAGAAACCAAACAGAAAAAAAAAATAATAAAAATGAAAACTTTACTTACAAAATGGAAGATTGCATCAAGAATGGCAAAAGGGGGCAGAAGCAATCATCTTAGGATCTCATTTCTTTCTTCAAGATACTGACATGAACATTAAACAAGAAAGAAAAAGAGAGGAAGAAGACAGAAACTAAGAAGATTCTTGAAAGAGAAAAGAAATTTTTTTTGCAGAAATCGTTGTTGACAAATGACAATGATAAATGATGATTGATATGAGCTGTTGTTGCTTGGGAAAGCAGCATCACATGCAAATAAATATTAGATAATCATTATCAATAGCAAAAACCCATGCATCAATTAAGCTAAAAAATCTTTGTTTAAAATTAATTGAGGAAAAAGAAGATTAGAATCATAGCGCAGAATGAGGAAAGAGTGCATGTGAGTAAGAGACAAAGAGCCAGACAAGTTATTAAAACAGAAAACTAAATATTAGCAACTCTCACCACATCCAACCACTACTGCTATTGTGTATTTAATATTTGGTGGTGATGCAGAGTAGAGTTTACCATTTTTCATTTCACCTATAAAATAGCTTGAAGAAATTTTTTTGTTTTTTATTAGAAATCATTAAATCATTAAGATAGGTCTGATTACGGTTCAAGAAGTCATTAAGATAGGTCTGATTACGGTTCAAGAATCTCGTTCGCGGACCATTATTTGGAATTCCAACATAATAATTTTGTACAATTCATAATGTTTTTGAACCACCCATTCCAAATGGTTTAAACTGCAAAATGAATGGCTAGGCATGATGCAGTAGTGTAGGATCTAAACATCAATTATGCATAATTATTAATATTAATACTGTTATTATTGATTAAGTTACTAGTAATATTTAAAACTGTTGATGAGGATCGAGGATAGAAAGTGGAAAGCAAAATTGAAATAATTAAAAATGGACGGTGGGATTACATCACTTGCTTCTTGCAACAACAACATTAACAGAATTTAATATATCAAGAGGATTGCCATAATTGATGACGGGGGAGGGTAGAGAGATAGATTCCCTAATACCATACCTACAATTCTTGTGTGTAATTTGGGTTCTACTTTTGCCACCTAATTACTTAAATCGAACCCACGATTGGTATTAAATTTCACAGTTATGTTTTTATTCAAGCTCCCAAAATTATATGATATGTCAAAATTTATTTTATTTAATTGTTAATTGAACAATTAAAAAAATATATTAAAAAAGAATAATTAGAAAAAACATTTCAACAAAATGTGAATAGATATAAGATTCCTCCTCATATAGATATTAGACAAGATTGAAAGCCAATTGATTTGATTTTTCTTTATTTTAATTAATTAATTAATTTGTTAAATACCTTTTTTTTCTTTATATTAATTAATTTGTTAATTAATTCATTATTCTAACTTTTAAATTTATTTTTAGTGAATATCATATATTTTAAAATAGCTGTAATATTTTTTTTAAAATATTAAATAAATCTTATATCTTATATTGTTAATGGCTTTTAGTTTCTATTTCAAAATATTATTATAGTAATCCAAAAGTGATATTTATTAAATTGCTTTAATTAAAATCTGATTTTAAAATTATTTTAAATTTATGACTTAAATAACTCACTAAATTTAATTTTTTTTTTAAAAAAATCTCAAAATATTCACTTTTAAATCATAAGCAAAATATAAACAATTAAAAAATATATTATAATCAATTTATAAACAAAAATCGTCTGATTCAGAATTACCTTCGAGTACTTAGGTTCGCGGTACCATTTTTCGATATCTGTATACGTGTCCATTTACAATTGGAGAATACTTCCGCGATATATCGCCCAAGGAAAATAAACAAATTAAAAAACCAAAATAAAAACCCGAGAAAAGAGAGGATAATATAATAACGGAGGAAAACATTGGAGTCAGATTTATTCAGATGTAAACCAAAGAAAACCCTAAATTTTCAAAATCTCGCGATAAATAAATGAAATAATTCCAGTCTAAGAGCTCCAATTATATCTCCGTCGAGAAACCTAAAGCTTCTCTCTGTAAGCTCTCTTTCCTCAAATTTCTCGCTATTTCTCATTCCTTTTTCTGTTTCTTAATATTTTCTGCTCCTTTTCCCTCTTTTCTTTTTCCTTTGTATTATCCATTTCATAACTTTAATTAACTGTACTTAATCGCTGCGCTGTGTGTTTACTCAATCCAGTGTTTGTTTACTTGAAGTTTTCATTCGTTACAGAAACTGAGATCTATGCTGACAATTTAGTCATTCAATAATTTTTGATTTTGCTGAATATTATTAAGTGTTAATGAATTTAAGTTTCTGGTGAATATAATTTAAAGGTCGTGGAAATCGTTGGAAATCTAATTTAAAAGAAATAATGCAGTTCATTGCTTGAGGATTTTCACTCTGTAATGGCGTTGGCAGGCAAACTTCTTGTTAGTGATGTTTTGGTGAATTTATTCTTACAAATGGTTAATTTGTACAGGTACAGAACCAGAGATAATTCAGTTTTTTCTCTTGATTCATTGCATAGGTCTACCTTCAGAAATCACAAAACATTATCTGCGTCATAAGTAAGTTCCAGCTCGTTTTATGCTATGATCATGTAATTGTTTCATTTTATTGAGGTTAAAACAATTAAAATGCAAGATTATTTTAATAACCCCTTTTTTTTCTTGGCATATGATGATCATTAGAAAGGACTTTTCAGTATAATGACAGTGTGATTGCTCTGTGTCTTTCCATGTATGTTTAGTAAATTGACATCCTCCTAACTATCAAGATTTATTTTTACTTTTTGTTCTCATTATCAATTTTGAATACTTAAATCCTTTTCTTGATGAATATTTTTGTCTACTATAATATCATATGTTGTTTCTTGGTGTGAGATTAGCCAGAGAGTAATGTGGGAAATTTTTAGCATGTACATTTGCTTATTATATGTTCGTTTACTGTCAGTGGTTCGAGAAAAAGACGTTTGTTGGGAGTATGCCGAGAAATTAGATGGAAATAAGGTGAAATGCAAATTTTGCCAGAGAGTTTTGAATGGTGGCATCAGTAGATTGAAGCATCATCTCTCTCGGCTGCCTAGTAAAGGTGTAAATCCATGTAGCAAGGTGAGAGACGATGTCACAGACAAGGTAAGAGCTATAATATCATCGAAGGAGGATATCAAAGAAGCATCTAATGTTAAAAAGCAGAGGCCCCCAGAAGTCAAATCTCCTGGAAATTTATCTGCCGCTACTAAATCTCTCATTTCTGTGGAGGCAGTACCTCCAATTGCTAAAGTTTACCCTAATGTTATATCGATGGCAACTTCCACCTTAAGTAACGAGGAAAATGCTGAAAGAAGCATAGCAATGTTCTTCTTTGAGAATAAGTTGGACTTCAGTTTTGCCCGTTCTCCATCATATCAGCTCATGATTGATGCGATAGGGAAATGTGGTCCAGGATTTACTGGCCCTACTGCTGAAATGTTGAAGACTACATGGTTGGAAAGGATCAAGTCAGAAGTGAGCTTGCAATTGAAAGATATTGAGAAGGAATGGGCTACTACTGGTTGTACTATCATTGCTGACACGTGGACTGACAACAAATCTAGAGCTCTGATTAACTTTTTTGTTTCATCACCTTCCAGGACCTTCTTCCACAAGTCTGTAGATGCATCATCGTACTTTAAGAACACCAAGTGCCTAGCAGATCTCTTTGATTCTGTTATTATGGATTTTGGTGCCGAAAATGTTGTGCAGATAATCATGGATAGCAGTTTCAACTATACTGGTATTGCTAACCATATTCTGCAGAACTATGGAACGATCTTTGTCTCTCCCTGTGCTTCTCAATGTTTGAATTTAATCTTGGAGGAGTTCTCTAAAGTAGATTGGGTGAACCTAAGTATCGTTCAAGCCCAAACAGTTACGAAATACATATACAACAATGCTTCAATGCTTGATCTGCTGAAGAAATATACTGGCGGACAGGACATAATCAAGACTGGTATCACGAAGTCTGTTTCGAGTTTCCTCTCACTGCAAGCAATGTTGAAACAAAGATCAAGATTAAAGCTAATGTTCAACAGCAATGAGAATTCTACAATCTCTTCTTATGCAACCAAACCACAAAGCATAGCTTCTTCCATTAATATTGTTGAGGATGGAGATTTCTGGAGGGCGGTGGAAGAAAGTGTGGCTATCTCTGAGCCCTTTCTCAAAGTGTTGAGGGAAATATCTGGTGGTAAACCTGCTGTGGGGTGTATATATGAGTTAATGACAAGAGCCAAAGAATCAATAAGGACCTACTATATAATGGATGAGACTAAATGCAAAACCTTTTTAGATATAGTAGACAGGAAGTGGCGAGATCAGCTCCATTCGCCTCTTCACTCCGCAGCTGCCTTTTTGAATCCGTGTGTCCAGTATAATCCTGAAGTAAAGTTTCTAGTGTCTATTAAAGAAGACTTTTTCAAGGTTATCGAGAAACTACTTCCCACTCCTGAAATGAGACGAGACATCACCAATCAGATTTTTCTTTTTACAAGGGCAAGTGGGATGTTTGGTTGCAATTTGGCAATGGAGGCACGAGACACAGTTCCACCTGGTATGTGTTTCTGTGGTTTAAATTGCTTTAAACTTCACCTGGTAGCATATTGCATCTTAATCTTATGCACCATGACCTGGCAAACATTTGTGATTCCGCATGTGTCTGCGTGAGAGAAGTCTGCATTGCCAGAGTAATTTTTGGCTGTCCCTAGTCACAAGCAATTTCATTGCCTTAATGATACTTCGAAGTTTTATATTTCACCCATTACAACTCTGGAATATACACTTGCTGGGCTATTCCTCAAAATTACAGTTTGCAGGGCGCCGTTAGAGTTATTTTATTTTGATGCATTTGTGGTTCATCTTGGCCTTTTCTCTATTTTTCTTCAAATCGCTAATATGAAATTGACTGCTGACATACGTTAGGGATTTGGTGGGAACAATTTGGTGACGCTGCACCTGTATTGCAAAGAGTTGCCATCAGAATCCTGAGTCAGGTTTGCAGCACTTTCACATTCGAGAAACACTGGAACACATTTCAGCAAATTCACTCCGAAAAGCGCAATAAGATTGACAAAGAAACCTTGAACGACCTTATCTACATAAACTATAATCTCAAGTTGTCAAGACAAATGAGAAGGAAACCTTTAGAAACTGACCCTATCCAATTCGATGACATTGATATGACCTCAGAATGGGTAGAGGAGAGTGATAATCCGAGTCCAACTCAGTGGCTTGATCGGTATGGTTCTGCTTTGGATGGGAGTGATCTGAATACACGACAGTACAATGCTACCATTTTTGGTGCAAGTGATCACATTTTTGGCTTATGATATTGTAATTTTTATGTGTATATGTACAATTGTATGTATTACAGTATAATTCTAAGGAAGTCTTGTAAATTTCCTAGAACTATAAAGCATTTTAGTACATGCGTTTGCCGTAGAATAATGAAATTTAGAAGTAGCGTTATGGCCATATTGTCTTTCCTTGATGTTATTCAGCGACAGGAATGGAGATCTGGAGAACTTAGACGAACATGATTTTTTGCAAATCTTACAAACTTGTTTCTGCTTTTCTCTGTTACAGGCACTCAGGTGGTGAGCTTATGAACTAGATGCTCATAGAATCGGAGAATTCCCATTTTGGTTTCATCAGACATGGACTACAAATCTTCAGCTTTGCTTCTCCCTTATCATTCTTTTAAATGCACAGCTGAATCTCCTCTCCAAGTACCTGCATCAAAAGATAATCTTATAACCCCACATTCAGTTAAATATTAAAGCTACATTTTTCTTTGTTATTACCAATGTACTCAATTTTGCATGGGAAAAAGGATGGTCCAAGTTGATTTTGCAATCAGATTCGGCTACTGCTATTGCTTTAATTGTGGATAATGGTCATGGAGCCTTTCGGTTGACGAATTTGATCCGACGACGTCAAGAGTTAAGGCAAAGGCTACGGATACAACTTTGAAGAAAATTTATTCAGAAGCTAATCAAGTGGCAGATATTATGGTGAAGAATGCATATAGATATAGTAGTGAGATCAAAACGGGTACGTCGTTGAGTTTGCTTCTCCGAGCATATGATGTGGCCTACAATGACATGGCGCCACCATATGATGATGACATCATGTAGTTAATTTCAGTCGGCCATGCTACACGTAGACGACAACCGACAGTTATTGACACCATCTGGCTCGATGTGATGACTTGTCATGTGTATTGCAATCCAAAAAACGTGTTTGTTCGTTCTTTTGCCACGTGTTATCGTGTTGCTGGACTTTCTTGAAATGTGTCCGCCAACTGCCCAACTTTAGCTGACGTGGTATACAAGTGGGATCTTTGTTTCCACATATCATCTTGTAATCAGTAGGCGTTGATGACCTGGCGGATGCCGGTCGACATGGCAGGCATATGATCAGAGACGTTGATTAAGAACGAAAAGCATCTTCATCGTTGAAACAGAGTCCTCTTTCATTTCAGAACACGAGAGAGAGAGAGAGAGAGAGGTATCTTCTTCTTACCCAACAAGTTTCTTCCTCCTCGATTATTTGCACTTGCCCTTCCGCGAATGGATTACGATTTTCGAAATAGAACAACATCCCCATACGATCCACAAATCCCAATTTACCGGACGCCCTCCTCATCGTCTGCGCCGTCGCCCCACCCCATGTACGGTCAGTCTCTCTATCCGAGAATCGGCCAACAGCCAATCCCTTCCGGAGGCCGCCACTCCTCTCATCATCAAGCTTCCACTCCGCCTTCTTCTTCTTCTTGTAAGTCGATCTGAACTTTTTAATTTTTATATTATTGAATAATCGGTGATTAGATGACGGGTTATTGGTTTTTTATTGTAATTTTTGTTGAGCAACTGTCTTTTTAACCTAGAAAAAGTCTAAAGAAACTAAGAACTCAACTCAATGGAACACCATCAAATTGGATTGTACTTAGCTTTCCTTTTTTCTGATTGTTTTTCAAAATATGGTTGCCATGTATGTTTAATTGTTTACGAAAATCTTGCCGAGTTATGATTTATGATTTGCTGCATTATGTTTGCAGCAGGATTAGGCATTCGGGTTGCAGTAAAGCCAGAGTATAGGATCACTCCTCCGGTAATTTAATTACTTTGTTGTTGGTTCTATATTGCCAATAATCGCTGATAAGTAATGATAGCTTTTTATATACTTTGCACTTGGCATATCGAGACTACTCTTGGGATGAATGAAGAAACTTCTGTCGGCCAAGCTAATGAAAAAGTTTCAGTCCCAATGCATGTCACTTATGGTAGAAAACCAAAAAGAAAAAGAAAAGCCGTCTCTTTTGAGTGATGCATTCATTATATACTGAAGAAATCCTTATCATAAGGATTTGATAATTTTGCTTTTGCACCTATTAATGTCTCACTACTTGAGAATTGATCTTGGCACGATTGTTAGTATTGGATATATAACTCAGAAACAGTTGCCCACACTAATACAGCATTGAACTAACATAAAATTTAATATCATCTCAAGGGATATGGGTATAAAAGTACTCACCTTGGAAAAGTATGAATGTAGAAGTAATCTTGCTTTATCTATTTTGTAGAAAGAATATTCTTATATTCAATTTTATGAGAAGTGGAGTTAGGCATCTAGTTTATCCAACAACTTACATCAGAAAATTATTTAAATCAGTAAATCTATTATATGCCTTTTTCAGTTTTTGGATTCAATTTGCTAATAACATTGAACTGGTGTTGTATTTGCACTTGTTATTTAAGCCTTGCACATGTAATAATACATGTTTTTCCCCCCATCAACACGTCTTTGTTGAAAGATGTACTGAACTTGGTTGGTTTTTCCTTTAACTGCCCTTGTCATAGCCTCAATTGTCAATGCAAGTGGGAGATATTCCACGGAGCACCTTCCAATTTGTTTTTGATTTTGAGAGGAAAGTTTTAGCTGAAGCAGAGAAGGAAAACCAAAACTGGAGCAAACTTGGGTTGGAAAATCTTCCATCTAAAACAACAGAATCAACTTCTTCTTTGGTACGTCATTTGTTTTGATAAGTCAGTATTCTGCTTCTACATAGTTTTGGCAATATTTATATACTTCATGACATTTGGCATTCAAGTCTCTGCATTTGGTTGAGTCTTCGAAGTTACTGACTGATATTCATTTGGGGATAGAGGTTGGAGAAACATCATAATTTGAACATTTTATGCTGGCTATAGTAGCCGACAGCTCCATTTATGTATGCTCTGAGACCTAATATGATTGGAGGAACTTCATGATTTTGTGTAATTGGGTCATGTTTTGTGATTTTAGTTAATTCATCGACTCACTTCGTGTTTTCTAGAATGAAATCTAAAGTCATGATTAGTTGATGGTTGATAACTTTATTTTTCCACTATTGATCTATGACATGAAGCATCATCAAATGCAGGGTTCAACTACAGATCCAGTAGTGCGCAAGTACATTGCATCAGGGCTCAATCGAGAAGCTGTTCCTCTTGCAGTTGCAAACTATGGAGATAATCCAACAAAGGTAAAATTTTCTCTTCCTGTTTGAGAACATATATTACTTGCTAGGATCCTTTGACTGTGAACATCACAGTTGAAGTTTAGACATCTCTTGTACGATGGTCTAGGCAGAATTCCTACACTTTCTTATTAATCTGAATATGTTGAAGGGTTTTCTCAATTGATTTTGATGGGGCTTTTTACTAAGTACTCCTTTCCCTCAGGTTCAAGAATTTGTCAGTGCGTATACCATTCTAAGAGAAATGGGATTTTCTTCAAACAATGTTGCGGAGGCTTTACTCATGTACGATAATGACACAGACAAGGCATTGGCACATTTCCTTAACAACTCATCATGAACATGCTGAAAACAGACGGATATATCATAAACTAATCAGCAAATTGGTGCTGCCATACAAGTGTTCTCTTTTCTCTGTTTCTCCATACCCTATGTAAAAATTGTATCTAACTAGGTTATGTTTATATGTCCTATACGCATATGGATACATTTGTTATAAACATCCAGGGAAATGTTCTTTGTTGCACTTTCATCTACTCTGTTCTCTTTTTGCTGTTTGTAATTGTGTTTGAGCGTCATAATTCTATCCAGAAATCATTGTAAGGAAAATTTTATCTAAAATTATAGCCTACATTCAGTGCGTAATTCATATTAACTGTGGATTATTTGCCATGTTCGCATTAGCCTTGTGTTCTTGCTCCTTTCATACCAAAACAAATTGGCACCAAGAAACATTGCAGCAAGATTTGCAAGGTGTTTTGATAAGCAGAGTAAAAAAGTCCAACTCGATCATCTTATACTTTCTATGTATGACAAAATATGCCTCTTCTGTGTATCCAAATGTAACTGAATAAGAATAATGTAAACAGGCAAAATCATGACCGCCCGGTATACAAGTATCTGTCACTGATAAAGAAGTTCATCCAGCCAATGACTTCTATTTGTGTCTCATAATCTGGAAGCAAATCAAATCAAACACCTGCACAAATAGCTCCTGGAAGGGAAAAAGATATAAAAAAGAACAAAGATTCAGATAGTTTTTTGAAACATGTTCAAATGTGATCATTGGAAAAGAGAGAGAGGAGACCTGATGACCAAGATGAACAGCAAAACTTCGCTTCATCTACATGCTTGACATCAAGCCCGATAAACCAGGATCCAGCACTGACATCGTCATGCGCATAAGCACGAAGCAAGGACCTGCTCGTTCGATAGATCATTTTTTGGAATTTCAGACATTCTAATCTGATATATTACATAACTGGAACAACATAGTTAAGAAGATTTTACCTGTTTATTGATATAAATTTAGCCAAAGCTCGCGATATAACGTACATTTCACCAGAAGCATGGCGAAAATACCTGTTGAATAAGAAACCAAATTTTCAGCTTCCAAAGACAATCATAGATGAAAACTGGAACACAGACAACGAGATAACCTAATGAGGCAATAGTTTTAGCATGCATACTTCTTGATTATTACAGGGAATATTCGCATGAATTTTTTTTAGGGAAGGACATCAATTTGGATAAAGAGAACTTACGATTTCTTATTGCCAAACTTCCACCAATCTGGTTCGTACCATTTATGACTCCTGCCACATTTTCCAGCAGATAAGCATGAGAAAAATATTGGTAAAAGACAGCCAAATCTTAGCTTTCTAAGATTTATTTTCTTAGTTATAGAAGACACTCACGGTTCAGAGAAAACTTCGCCTGACTTCATACAACCAATATAAACACGAGGTTTGTCCAAATGACTTGCTAGCGTAGTTCCAAGGGCATCTGCAAATGTTTGAAATGTAAAAAGAGAAAACAAATAATGAGAAACATTCTAAAAATTGAATCTTGCAAAAGATAAAGAACTAATCCAGATTACTGCATAAGCTACTCTAACAACAGGCTTTCTCCTTGAATTATCAAAAGAAATTTATATAAGTTGAAAATCTTGATACAAGGGAATGCCAAAATGTAGAAGATGACTTATTAATCATCCAACGACTATACTAACCAATATTAACATAGACATTATCGTTGACTTTAGCATAGAACTCAGCATCCCATTTATCTACAGCATAAGCAAAAAATAATTTAGCCTTGTTTGGAAGCCCATCGGTCGCCTCCACATGATTATTCTGCAAACAAAAGAGCTCGTTAAGCTACAGCAAATTGAGCTTATGCAGCAAAAGACTGCTTTCATATCCCAATTACAAGCTTTGTTTTTTCTGGTAATCTGTGATTTGCGGACATACAAGAATGATGAAATCATCAGTCTGCTTATTTTCATTGTCAACTGTCTTGTCCAAACTGTCTCCGCGATGGGCACTGCAAGATAACATGGACAACATCATAATATTTTTTGAGCATGAACCATAAAAATGAAAGAAATCGAAGGAGAAGCATGTTTGGCTACCTCCTTCCAATAACAAAACGCAAAACTATACCCTTCTCATTCTCCATTTTTGTCAAGGTTGAACCTGAAAAAACAAAGAGTTTATCATGAGTCTTCAAAACCAATAACATATAGTATCGGTTATCTTTGGGACAACACATGTTCTATCTAAAGATTGTCGTATTCAAAATTAAGTGATTACTAACATTGGAATTAACAAACACATTATATGTCTCCGATTAGTGCTTGAGAGCTCATTTTGGGTCCTTACTGCCCAATCTACAATTTACATCTCTGAAGTTTAAAAATGTTTCCTCCACAGATCCAAATAAAATCATATCACAACCAAATTCTGTACTTCTGAATCTGTCGATAGTTCACCATTTGGCCTATTTTAGGAATTATCCACGCAATGGAATGCCCCTAATCACTATTATTGATTCACCTATTAAGCATTCTTAGGGCATAAACACCTACCCCATCAAGAAAAAATGGATTATGAAATTTATGCTATCAACCTAAACAAAAAATTTCATGGAACCAAAAAAACAGAAATTATATAAATTCACAGTATCCTACCAGTACCCATCCATGCTTTACGAATCGCATTTCTGTTATTCGTTTGCCCAAACTTTGTTAGTATTCCTATAACTACTAGATGCCTTTTCTTTGAGTTCATCCCATCACTATCTGTTGCAAAGTTTGAATTAAAACCATTCTGTTTAGCTGCAGCCAATTCCATCTCAAGAGCTGCCAACTTCTTTTGTTGCTCCCTAATAAAGGAATAATCAAAACAATCAATAATTACAAAAGATGGTATCAAATATTATGTTAATGGTTGAACATCTCAGTTAACTTGAAGTAAACCAATAATCACATTACCTGCAGGCTATTATTTTCAATGTATCATCCACTGATATAGCAGATTGACCCTAAAATGAAAAAGCAAGTAAAGAAACCCATATGCAATCAAAATGCAATTATATAAAAGAGAACAGACCAAGAAAAGAGGAGGGGGGGCGGAATTGAACACCCACCTGCCCAGTAATCCTATCAAGCTCTTTAATCAAATGAACCCTATTCTCTGAATCCTGCCATAACCTACATCCCAAATCAAACCATATAAACAATCAGAGAACTAAATAAGAGAGAAAACTGCATCGTTTACACAAAAAGAAAAGTAAGTGAGAATTTGAGAAACATAAGAAAAATCAAAGAAATTAAGCACCTGCCAGCAACATAAATGGAAGCGAAGGTGGCAAACATAGAAAACAGTAAAGTAGAAATTCTTGATCCAGAACCTTTACTTGATGATACCCTATTATTCGATCCTTTACTGAACATTTTGGTACTCTGTAATTTGGATTTTGATGAAATGCTAATGTACTTGGATCTTTAATCCTCTATTTACAATGAATTTAGACAAGTTTTGCATCAGATTCTTGTTTGGATTAAATTCCCAGTCTGGGTTTATGCAAAAGAAGAGAGGTGGTTGAGCTGCTGTTGGTAAAAGTAATTCTTGGGTTGGTTTCTTCTCTGTGGGGAATGGGCTCCTGTTGATTGGATAAAGTAACGATCTTTTTAGAACCTGCAATTAAATTTTGAAAAATTACCATAAATTTTAATTTTTTAAACATATTTTTTGAGCAAATGTTATGGTTTCCGAGTTTGCCTCAAAAGAAGAATCAAAATCAAAAACAAATATTTTCAAAGAAATGAAAAGTGTGAATCAATTTCAAGAAATTGGTGTATTTAGGTTTTATGGTTCTGAGTTATGAAATTAAGATTGCACGATTTGGTATTTGGGTCTTAGGATTTTAAGGAAATTATGAAATCTAGTTGGGTGACCAAAAGTGGTAGATGACTCGATCGGTAAGAGCATAAGGTGGAGTCATGGCAATGAACTGTGGCGAGAGCAAATTGTAAGAAAATCACCACATATGATATTTGTTCATTTTAATTGCTCAACCTAGTAGTCTCCTCCATGCTTTCGGCCACTAACTAGCAACTCAAATCCACCAAAGCTTTCACTCTACATTATCTCAAATAAATCAATTTTGCTTCCATTTTTGAAGTCAAAAACCTGAAATTGATTCAATCAACTACTATTGTACCACCTTTGATCTTCTTAAGTCGCACAAGAAACAAGACAAAGGAAGCTAACTCTGGAAGTTAACCAATCAAAAATCGAAATAAAGAAGGGTTCGGTTTTGATGGATAAATGAAGAAGAAAAGGGAAGGTTGGGATTTGATCGGAAAGTTGAGTTGACGAAGAAGAAAGACAGAAGGACGGGAGAAACTAGGATTCAAAGCAACGTTGTTTAAGTTTTAATAGAAGTTAAGACGCATACCTTTTAAGTGTTGGTCACGCTCTATTGAAAAATGTTACGGAAGGGCTCCGTGTCATACACGTTTATAGTAAGAGGACTTATAAATGTTAATAGTACGTTGAAGGGTCTAATGCAAAAAAAAAAAAATGATATAGTATAGGGATTTCATAATGTTATTGGCCTAAATTCTAATTTTCATTTATACTGCATATTATATGAGTCGACATGACCACGATTCAACAATACTGTAATTGTAATTGAGTCAAACCAACCATATTAGTGGTTGGCAAACATGCGGTTCATGGTTCAAATGGAAATTTAAAACGAGTGGTTGGAACCAATTTGAATTTTTGGTTGACCAGTCCGATTAAGAACAATTTATACCGGTTGAACCACGCAAAAAAGAAAAAATGAAAATTAAATGCTACTCTTGATAGATTATTTATTTTACGAAACATAATTTGACTAAGATAATCATGAAATCTAAATAAAATTAATTAATATATTATTTTTAAAAAAACTGTACCAAGTAGCTTCCGCACCAGTTGTAGTAAATAGTAATATAGTAGATCAATCCAATAAAATATTGTCATCTCATTAAATTTTTACATGTTTCTTAAAATAAATTCAAAATAAAATATAATTATTGTAAATTAAATTTTTTTAAAAATAATTTATCCCTTCCGTTTAACCTACTTTTGGTGTCATCTTCTTTAATTCCTTACCTAAACCTCTAATATAGAATGTTTATGTATACCAACTGAGCTGGTTGGTTCCCATATAAGTTATACTTCCATATATTTTTATTCAAATCATCCTAGTCCACAATATATAGGAAAAAAATTATTGATTTTTCAAGATGAGAGTGGATTGTACACATGGCAACACATGCATGCATGTCAGTAGGGGTGAGCAAATTTCGGTAATTACCGAACCGAATCAATTCGGTAACTGAAAATCGGTAACGGTAATTTACCGATCGGTAATCGGTAATAACTGTCGGTATTCGGTAACGGTTTCGGTAGGTGAATATAAAATTTTCAGTAAAAAAAATTACCGAATTACCGAAAAAATTATCGAATTTGGACTCCTCAAAACTACATCGTTTTGTGTTGCTATATATATATATCATTCGGTGATCGGTAACTTTTTGAAATTATAATGGTTTTGACAGATTCGGTAATTGGTAAATTACCGTCGGTAATCGGTATCGGTAATCGTTAATGAGACCAAAAAATTTCGGTTACCGACACTATTCGGTATCGGTAATGGTAGTGGTAAAAAACCTATCGGTTAACAAATTACTGACCGTTCGGTAACGGTTACCGAATGCTCACCCCTACATGCCTGCCGTCATGCTAGCTAGTGTTAGAGAATAGAGACATCCTTTGGTCTACATTTAATAATAATTTTAATAAAATTTAAAACAATAATTTTTTTTAAGAATCCACTTTTTTTATTTTTTAACAAAGGTATTTTAATTTAGGAGGAGAGAATGATAGAGTTCAAAGAGTACATTAGAATATTTTGAGACTGGTTTAATGGTAAATGCTTACGATAACTTGCGCATAAATAATGTTTTTAGCAGAATTATTTGTGCATGAAATGAGTTCAAACACAAAATACAAAATTACATAAAGTCCTATCTTAGTCACTCCAAGACGAACAAATTCTAATCTAATCATACTTGATTGGCCTTCACATGTAATGGAAAGTGATGTTACATTATCCTTTTAGAATTGACATCCCCCACAAAACTACATTCAGTCAACATGTGTTCTGTAACTGTTCAGCTCGACATTCCGATGTGCATTTTGGCTCAATAACCAAAAGTTTGGGTTTATCGTTAAAGTCATACAAATTGATTGGTTTGGAGTTGGCAAAGCCGTAACCTTAATCATTATTTGCTTCTAAATTATGCACATAGTATATTTTGGTAGGTCCTAAATAATTTATGTCCTTTTCACCCTTTTTTCTCACCCAATAATTAGATTATGACTATACGAATGCCCAAAGAAAGAAAAAAAAAAAAAGATGCCTTTATGGTCTATAATCCTCCTCTACATATCATTCGTGGTCTCAAATTTTTTTTAATTTAATATTTATTATATATTATTACAGAATCAATCCATGAATTTGAGTTAGAAGTAAATTATAATAAACATTTGATTTGTATAATATTGTTTATTTTAGGGATAATGAACTTTTTAAAATATTTCGATTTGGTGTCTATTTTTTCTTTTTAATCCAAATAAGTCTATATTTAAAAAATATAAGTCAATTTGGTGTCTGTGACAAGCCGGATTTCTTGCTTGTCATATTTTTAAAACAATGACCCAATAACATGTAGACGCTTGTGAATGACGTGGCATCCTAATGTGAAAGAGGCTGACTCAACATATGGGTTTACAGTTGACAAATATACCCTCAAAACATTATGACTCATCTCCTCCAATCGTCTCATCACCTTTCTTTTTACCAACCCGACAGACGAACTTTCCATCTTTATCTACTGTAACGTCTCTCCCTGAAATCACTAACACCGACGTCTTGGAAGAGATTATTATTGATGGAAAACACTTGCCTTCAAAATATAATCCAAGAACGCATTATCAACAATCTCACCAGAAACAGATAATTACAAAAGCACTTTGCCACAAACAATCTGCACAATACTGCGATTCTTTTTCCTTCATGGATTTGCACTTTACTTCCTTTCTTCCCACAGTGAAAACTAAACGAGAAATCATTTAACTAACACCCAAACAAACAGAAATTATAAACTCAAAACACTGTTTTCTAAAACTCGAGGTGGTCGAACGGAAATAGGAAATGAATAAAACCGGAGTCTTCTTTGGGATGATAGTGTCATCAATGGCAAAGTAAAAACAGGTATAATGGAGGCTGTGAGCGGCTCCGTTAGTGGAGAAGGTGAAGATGTGGTGGTTGAAGTTCGCCGGACCTGAGAGTAGCGGGCTGAAGTGCGACTGCGGGTATAGACTAGTTCGCCGGAATGGTGGCTGGGACGGTTTTGGTGGAGATGGGTGATGGCCGATTCTGCCGTTCTGCAAATAGAGAAATTTCGATTGTTTGGAAAGTTCAAAGGGTATATTAGTCAACTACTAACCCACATGTTGAGTCAGCCCTTTTTTTACACTTGGATTCCACATCATTCACACATGGCTTAATGCTATTGGGTCTTTTTTTCAAAACATGGAAGAAATCAGGTGTGCCAAATGTACGGAGACAGACACCAAATCTGGCACTAGTTCTGAAGTTGAAGCACTTATTTAAAAAAATAAAAATTGGCGAGACACCAAATTAGAACATTTTTTAAAGAATAGACACTAAATTTATAATTATCCTTTTATTTTATTGGCAATAAACTAATAATCAAAGGCAATATAATATAGCAAAGGAGACAACAGACCTATCACCATGCAGCATAGAAATTAAACGTATACGAGTTTGTGTAAATGATAAGATGATAATTATATTAGTATTTTTTAAATTTAAAATAATTAAGCAATCGATTTAGCTTTTTATTTAAATTATGCAATACTAATTGTAAAGCTTTTTGAGTGAGCTTTAGTTTGTTAACTTTAATTTTGTTAAAAGTTTAACGAATCATGCGGCTCATATTGGTACGAAAGCGACCGGTAAAAAAAATAATTCATTGAATACTACAAAGCAAGTTTAATGTTTTATTCAACATAAACTAAATGGAATATTTTTTTTTCTTTTTTTTTTAAAGAAAACGAGAAAAATTATATAATATTGCAGGATATGTATAATTTTTTTTTTTTTATTTTGATATGATGTTTTGGATAAGTCGTTTTGCAAGCATATTAATGATCCAAACTAATAAATCTTTAATTGAATATATGTATATATTAGTCACTACTATTTATGAAGCAATGGACAAACATAATAAGTGGCACTGGGATTTTATATTTATAATTTTTTTAAAAAATATTTAAAAGATATTAAATTAAAAAAAACTACTAGAAATAGTCATATTTTTTAATAATAATAATAATAATAATAATAATAATAATAATAATAATAATAATAATAATAATAATAATTTATAATAAAACTTTCATGCAAATTATAATAAAAGTGAGAAGATGGGTTTGCTGTCCCCAAAGATTTGAGAAAAAAAGACTTAGATTCTTTTGAATTCCACTAAAAAAATGTCAATTATTACAGAAAATGAAAAGACTATTTTGGTACCAACACCCATTATCTCATTTTCATCATCAAATTAAAAGTCATCCATATCTTTATTTTTCATTATTGGGATCTTTCTGTGAAGTTTAATATAATGTCTACGTAGTTTAAAATAAAATAAAAAGATAAATATTTTTTGTTGTCAAATAAAAAATATATAAATGAATACAAATAATTTTTAATTAACACATTGGCCAGTAATTATATAAATATTATTTAATTTTTTTTTAAAAAAAATTATTGTTTGGTTTGTTTTATGAATATAAATTTAAAATTTTATAAGTTTCCATAGAATAAATATTTCTAAACAGAAATAAAAATAAAATATAAAGAAATGCATACTTAATTGGATTATAGAGAATATCACTTTGATCAATGGAAGTTAAAATTTCTCATTCTTGGGGGAAAATTTTTCAAAATTTTAAAATAAATGTTTGAATTTTCAATAGCGAAAAAATTTGTTAAAGTGTTAAGTAGTTTGGATTTATTTAAGAAAGTATATGGGATTTGAAATTTCACTGGTAGATTCCTTCACCATTATTGAGTGCACAATTATAAAATCTCAAAGAGCTTATAAAAAACTTAAAGACTTATTTAAATTCATAGTAGGATAGAGTATTCGGTTAACCGAAACTGAAATTGAATTAAATTTTTGGTTTTCGGTTAACCGAATTCCATATACACTAACTAAAACTGAAACTGAAAATTTTTCGATTAACTAAAAACTGAAATTTTCGATTAATTCAAAAACTAACTAAAAAACCGATATACTAACTGAAATTCTATAAAACGATGTCGTTTAATAAAAAACTTATTACTTATTATATTATGACCTTACAAAACGGCGTTATTTTTAAAGTATAATTTGATTTTTTGATTAACCAAAATTTTTAAAAATATTAATCAAAAATTTTAGTTAATCAAACTTAAAAATAAAAAATTCACAAATTCGGTTAATTGAACCAAAATTTTTTAACTTTTCGGTTCAATTTTGGTTAAAACCGAATTTTGCTTTCCCTATTTCGTAGTAAGCTAGTGGGCAGGTGGGGGAGTCCAAATTGGTTTCCACATTCATTTCATTTAAATTATTTTGTCCATTACGCGAAAGTTGGATGTCCATAATTTCCACAATATATAAAGAAAAAGAATGCCACGTCACAGTCACTCGCAAACACCACTTTTGAATTAATTAATATTGCAAACAAATTCAAACCTACTTCACGTCTTATTCATTATACTATATCTATCAATGCCTACGTAGTATAGTATACTACTGGAGTACTTAATTATTATTACAAAATCACCCCATTATGTTATTTTCAATTACCAAATCACCCTTATAAGGAAATAAAAAAGTCAAAATAATATATTCTATTTTTAATAATAATATTTAAATCACATCACATCACCGACAGTTAGAAACAAGTGTGTGGTCCCTTTAATATTATGGGACTGACCGCACTAAATTATGAGTATAAGAACAAAATAGTACTGAACTATATTTATAGCCATTTATTTCATTCTCACCTGTATTATTATTATTAATGACAGTACTAAAACCCCTCTATTTTACTCTTTATTTTAATTAATTAAGTTAATAATTATCAAATATTCTTATGATTTTATTTTTAATCAACAAGTTATTGTATTTTCTATAAAAATGGTCCCTACTTTAGGTTTCGTCAGTCCAATACTAGGCTTAGATACTCTAATTAACTAAACAGAATCTGTTTCCCATCTAATTATACAAATTAAAATATTTTGATTGCATTAATTAAATAATTGGAATTAAATAAAAGATTTATAATAGCATTTTTGTCTTTTTTAATTATATTCAAAGAACAAGTAGAATTTTTTCACGACTACTCCAAATCCTTTTTGGAGGATATATAACCCAAACAATGACGAAAACTCCACGTCAGCTAAAACACATGTCATTTACTGGGAAAACGTGAGCAATGACGTTATCGGGCTCCGTTTCTTTACCCACCCGGCCCCGATTACCCCGTTCCTGGTTCTTCTCCCTCTTTAATTTCTTTCTCTTTCTCTCAAATCTCCATCGCGACACGTTCCTTCTTCTTACTGTTCTTTTTTTTCCTCGTGATCCTTCAAACCCATGCTTTATTCATCTTTTTAATCATTTTCCATCGTAAAAAGGTAGAACTTTTGTAGAACAAAAAGCTAAAACTTGCATTATTTTGATAACCCTTTTCTGAACAGAAACAACATTTTATTATAAGGTACAATTTTCAGGTATTAGTTTCTTTAATTCTCTCCACTTTCAAATGAAATATTTTTATCCGATCTTGTTTATTGTTCCATTGAATAAATGATATTGCCATCTTTTCCAGCTACTATATGATCATATAATTTAAATTTTTATTCAAAGAAAAAAGAAGAAAAAAAAATCTGTTATTCGCAAATTTATTTCGCGGGTTTAAAAAATATGAACATTCTACATGATATATGATTCAAAAAAGACTGTTCATTTAAAGTACATTTTGTTAGCATTTTTAGCTTTCTTGTGATTGCAACAAAATATGTTTTAATTTCTTTTGTGCTTCAACTTTATAGTACTGTTGTTGTATTTTATGTTGTATGTTCTGTGGTATACGATGTCACTGTAGGAACTTTGCGCTTGCCAATTTGTTTTAGTTACGTATCTATCATCATAACAGAATAGTCTGTGGTGGTGATGTCTAGTTTCATTTTTATAATTGTTTCTAGCATATTCTTTTTATATGGTAATTAATAATTCTGTTTTCTTTTTGAAGGCTTTTTGAACAAGAACAAATATATATATATGCAGTGTCAGGCGTTTGAAGAGGACTGCAAGGAGGGAAGAAAATAAAAATTATGGAGGATTTATGGACTGTATTTTGTGGGGAGTCAAAAAATTCAGAGATTGGTCTAAAGTTATACAGTTCTAATTTTGTGTTTTTCAATTCTTGTGTCAACCATGCCTTAATCAGTTGCTTTGATTTCTTGCTTTTGGGTATGCTCTTGTTTAGCTTCATAAGGAAATCATCACAAAAAACCCATGAAATTCCTCGTCGATTTCGAAAATTTTCCTGTTTGCAAATTGTCTCTGCCATCTTCAATGGTTGTGTTGGATTAGTGTACTTGTGTTTGGGCATACTTGCTTTAAAGGAGAAGTTGAGTGAAACTCAGACTGTTCTACCCTTGAACACATGGTTTTTGGTGTTATTTCAGGGGTTCACATGGTTATCTGTTAGTTTAACCATTAGTCTTCAAGGGAGGAAACTTCCAAGGAAGCCGTTGCGGCTTTTGTCTGTTCTTGCATTCCTGTTTGGTGGATTTGTGTGTGCATTATCCCTGTTTGCTGCCATTTTAGGCCATGGGATGTCAATTAAGATAGCTTTAGATGTTGTGTCATTTCCAGGAGCAATTTTATTATTGTTATGTGCTTATGAAGCCTATAAGCTGGAAGAGATTGATGATGATGAAAATGACATATGTGCTCCTTTAAATGCTGACCAGCCTAAGAAAACTGATTCTGCTGTGGAAGTTACTCCTTTTGCTAGAGCAGGATTTCTCAGTACACTTTCATTTTGGTGGTTGAATCCACTAATGAAAATGGGTAGAGAGAAAACACTTGAGGATGAAGATACACCCAATTTACGTACCGCTGATCGGGCTGAAAGCTGTTATATTGATTTCCTTGAGAAATTGAATAAGCAAAAACAAGAAGAGTCATCCTCTCAACCTTCAATCTTGAAAACAATCATAATTTGCCATTGGAAAGAGATTCTCATTTCTGGGTTCTTTGCTTTGCTAAAGATAGTTACTATGTCAGCAGGTCCTCTGCTGCTTAATGCCTTCATTTTAGTCGCAGAAGGAAAAGCTAGTTTCAAATATGAAGGCTATATTTTAGCCTTGACTCTTTTCATTTCGAAGAGCTTTGAGTCCTTATCACAAAGGCAGTGGTATTTCAGGTCCAGGCTTATTGGTTTGAAAGTAAGGTCTTTGCTTACTGCTGCAATTTATAAGAAGCAAATGAGATTATCAAATGCCGGTAGATTGATGCACTCAGGTGGTGAGATTATGAACTATGTCACTGTAGATGCTTATAGAATTGGGGAATTCCCATTTTGGTTTCATCAGACATGGACTACAAGTCTTCAGCTTTGCTTCTCTCTTATCATTCTTTTCAATGCAGTGGGGTTTGCAACAATTTCAGCTTTGGTGGTTATTATAATTACTGTCTTAGCCAATGCTCCATTAGCAAAGTTGCAGCATCGATTTCAGACTCAGCTCATGGCTGCACAAGATAAGAGATTAAAGGCATGTACTGAATCTCTAGTTAACATGAAAGTGTTGAAATTATATGCTTGGGAAACCCATTTCAAGAATGTTATAGAAGAACTAAGGAAAGAAGAGTATACATGGTTATCTGCAGTACAATTGCGAAAAGCTTATAATGGCTTTCTCTTTTGGTCCTCTCCTGTTTTAGTCTCTGCTGCTACCTTTGGTGCATGCTATTTCCTTAAAATTCCATTACATGCTAACAATGTTTTCACTTTTGTCGCGACATTACGTCTGGTTCAAGATCCTGTTAGAGCAATTCCGGACGTGATTGGAGTGGTCATCCAAGCAAAGGTAGCTTTTGCCCGTATTGTTAAGTTTCTTGAGGCACCAGAATTGGAGAATAGAAATGTGCGTCAGAAGCGAACCATGGAGCCTAGCAACGACCATTCCATCATTATTAAGTCAGCCAATTTTTCATGGGAAGACAATTCATCAAAGCCAACACTCAGAAATGTTAGTATGGAGATTAGACCTGGTGAAAAGGTGGCTGTATGCGGAGAAGTTGGCTCTGGAAAGTCAACCCTTTTAGCAGCAATTCTTGGAGAAGTTCCAAGTACACAGGGGAGTGTAAGTATTACTGGTCTTATTCCCATTCTTTTCCAATCTGCATTTTATAAAAATACAGTTGCTTATGAATTCACATCTTTTGTAAGCTTAATAACAGTTCGTTGCTATCTTGTTCCTTTTCCACGTCTATAGATTCAGGTTAGAGGGAGAATTGCCTATGTTTCTCAAACAGCTTGGATCCAGACTGGAACAATACAGGACAACATTTTATTTGGCTCTGCCATGGATGGCCAACGATACCAAGATACCCTCGAGAGATGCTCTTTAGTGAAGGATCTTGAGCTTCTGCCTTATGGTGACCATACTGAAATAGGAGAAAGAGGAGTGAATCTTAGTGGTGGACAAAAGCAGCGAATTCAACTCGCTCGTGCTCTCTATCAGGATGCTGATATATATCTCTTGGATGATCCATTCAGTGCTGTTGATGCAGAAACTGCAACAAGCTTATTCAATGTAATCACCTTCCCTAAAAGCTGTCACTTTTCTTTATCATTTCTTAGCATATTACCCTTCTTTGAAAGCTAACTAAAACCTTACAGGAATACGTTATGGGGGCACTTTCAAGCAAGACTGTCCTGCTAGTGACACATCAAGTTGATTTTCTTCCAGCATTTGATTCAGTTTTGGTTAGTTTTTTTTTTTTTTTTTTTTTTTTTTTTGAGTACTGTAATTTGTGCTAATGATGGTTTTCTTAAATTTTTTTACTTAGCATTTAGTTTTTTAATTGATATTTGATGTCTGATTGAGAAATCCATCAATCAGCTCCTTATCATCAGCATATGGCCACAATGCAAGAATTTCAG
>CANUEY010147070.1:0-26138 GCA_948099555.1 Croton setiger | reverse complement strand
TATATATATATATATATATATATATATATACTATGACCATAACATCATATATATATATATATACTAGTATATATACCATTATATATACTAATATATATTCAGGTTTATATTCTTAATGTATCATATTTTATTAGTGGTCATTAATTTTATGACTTGGGTTTAATTATGTAATGACATTATGTATTTTGAACAGTATATATAAAATATATATTATGTTATGGTCACAGTATATATATTATATATATTGATGTATATACCAATATATATACTGATATATGTTTAAGTTTAAATTCTCAACATATCATATTTTATTAATAGTCATTATCTTTAATACGAATCAATATATCATTTAAGGTACCGGTATATATAGATATTATATATACCAGAGTATATTGGTATATATAGATGTAAATTTCTAGTATATATATTATACTGTAGTTTATAATATGGTCAATAAATTATATGTAAATCAGTTATATTCTTAAGTCTTTTTGTATATAGAGTATATATGATGATATATATATTAACATATATGTTGGTATATATGTAGCATATATACTAGTATATATACAATATATATTTTGATATATACACAGCATATATACTGGTATATATGCTGCATGTATACCAAAGAATGTAGTATATAGCGGATATTGTGTATGTTAACTTTGTTTTAAAGGAACTTACAATTGTTGACGCAACGATGAGACGAATTGTATCCTATTTTGTGCTTGACAACTATGACCAACATAACTTTCTTGGTACATCATCTCCTCTATAGTCGGCATGACACCTTAATATTGGGATAATCTCCATAATCCAAAGCAGCATTGCGTATGTCAAACCATAGAGCGCAATGCTCCTTACTTTATCTATCCTTTTCAATTGAATAAAGTTTGTCACTATTTGCTTGAAGGAAGATGTGCCCCAAGGATATTTTTGCAAATGCTTCATTACAGATAATTTGGCAATGCTTTTCATGAATCTTGTTACCTGATTGACAGCCCAAAACAACTCTATACAGTATGTATAAGTTTGCTAGTTTAACAACTTCCTTGTCGTTGAATTCTTCCATCTTCATGTTATCACCATTGAAGCAATCTATTAGATTTTTCAACTTTATATCCTTCATCGGTATGTTCATGAAGGTGCGAAGGAAAGTAGGCTTTGGCATTTGGGGCAACTCTTCATCTCTTAGTTTTTCGTCGCATTTTAATCTAGTAATTAATTCAAAGTTTTGTCTGTTGAAGTATAGTTCATTTCTTCCTAGTTTGATAATCATCACATTGCCAAATGATGCACACACATGCTGATTTGCTAGTTGTTGAACTAGCTTTCCAATAATGGGTCCCTTAATTCTAATTCTAAGAAATTCTTCAATGAACTCCTTTTTGGTTTCTGCATTTGATTTGCGGTGAGCTTGGTTTTAATTTGTTCAATTACTTGCAATGAGCAAGCATTGATAATCTTTATTTCCTTTGGCTGCTGCAAAACAAACATTTGTTCTTGTTAATATCAATTTGTTTTTTAGGAATTATATTCTTAATTTGTTGGTGTATATATTAGTATATATAGGCTATATATACTGGAATTTTTTTTTCAACGTGCATTTATAACTAGCATATATGAACCATATATATTAAACATCAGTAGGATGCAAACCAGTATATTTATTAGTATATATAAGCTATGTATACTAGCATATACCAGTATATATAAGCCATATATACTATCATATATACTCTGCATATGCTAGTATAAGTGACAATTTATATAGCTTATATATACTGTATAATATACTACAATATAAGATATACTCCAAACACAATTTACTTAAAAAACTATATTCACACTATTTATACTAACATATAATCAATATATCTAACTTATAGATACTTTCATATATACTCTGCATAAGTTGGTACATATCGCAGTATAGATATTTTCATATATACTCTGGTTGGTACATATCACAGTATAGATATTTTTATATATACTCTGCGTAAATTGGTACATATCACCTTATATATACTGTCACATATACTTTAATATATGTCACGCATAATTTTCATACAATATTACAATATTCATATATTGTTCACAATTCTCATGCACTAGTCCTAACATTCATACATAATTATTTAAAATTTCATTAACAATAATCTTTAAACATAGTAGTCACAAAAGTAAAACGTACCTCTTGAGATATGTCTTTCTCTTCTATTTAATTTAGAGGTTCTCTTATGCATCTTGAAAGAGCATTGTTATTGGGGAGGTCTGGAATTGATAAAAGACAAATATATACTCATTACAAAGAGTTGAAAAATTAGATATATTTTTATATATACTGTAATGGATCCGTATATATAAAATATATATATATATATATAAAATATATATATATATATATATATATACTTTTATATATACAGTTTAAAAAATTATGTTTACTTTTTCTGAAAATAGTTCTACTAGTGCATTGAGTATTTGTTTTAATGTAAGTGTCCTTGCCATTGTTACAATCACCGGAGAGAGAAGAGCAATCGAAAGAATTGAAAGATGAAAATTAGGGTTTTTAGTTTTAAAAATCTAAGAAAATGATTCAAGTGGATAAAAAAGATGGAAGATATGGAAAAGAATCTGAAGGCCATCGCTAAAAATGAGAAAAAAAATGACGGAAGAATCTGAAGAGATGGATTTGGAAGGAATATGAAGAAAATGGAGGCTTCTGTTAATTTGATGGTGTTATTAGGTTATGGGGGCAATTTTGGTAATAAAAAAAAGATGTGCTATTTTTATTAAATTTTAAAAATATGGGCTAAAGCTCGCGAAATAAAATGGCCGTAATACATAGTTCGTAACTATCTTCGTCTACTTCGCTTTCTGTCTTACACTCAAACCTAAAAATGGCAGCGGCAGCGGCACCTGCAGCAATAGAGTCTGTCCAGTGCTTCGGCCGTAAGAAGACAGCCGTGGCAGTTACTTACTGCAAGCGTGGGAGAGGCCTAATCAAGATCAACGGATGCCCAATCGAGCTGGTGGAGCCTGAAATCCTTCGATTCAAGGCATATGAGCCAATCCTCCTTCTCGGACGCCACCGTTTCGCCGGAGTGGACATGCGCATCCGCGTCAAAGGCGGCGGAAACACCTCTCAGATCTACGCTATCCGGCAGAGTATTGCTAAAGCTCTTGTTGCATTCTACCAAAAGTACGTGGATGAACAGAGCAAGAAGGAGATTAAAGATATTCTGGTGAGGTATGACAGAACACTGTTGGTTGCTGACCCTAGGCGCTGCGAGCCAAAGAAGTTCGGTGGACGTGGTGCTCGTGCCAGGTTCCAGAAGAGTTACCGTTGATTTGAATGGTATGTTTTATGGTGTCGTTAGAAGGAATGTTTTTGTTTTTTGCCCAAGTTTCTCTCAAAAGAATTTATTTAAGTTGGTAGTTTGAGTTTTAGGATAATTCAACCATGTTTATCAAATATCTAAGCTTGTTTAATTTTAGTGAAGGGAATGTATTAAAGGGGGTTTTTTTTTTTTTATCTAGAAATAAATTGATTTTTTGTTTTTGCTTGAGTTGATTCTTGGAATAATTCAATTAACACTTGTTGTTCTTTATCTAGAATCTAATTCATGACTACGGGGTTTAGAAATTTAGAAGGAAAATATTTATTTTTGCTTTAGGATGAAACAATTGACAAATGCAATGCAGTAGTATTAGTTCTTATAGTTAGCCAGTAGTGTGAATTTTCAAAAAGCTCCATTCAGTTTTCCAGAGCTGAGTACAAACTTGTCAAGTTAAAAATTGTAGCTTTTAAGTTACACATACATACCAATTCTTGCTACGTTTAGTTGTAAAGATGGAAATTCCAGCAAGAAGCAATAGGAGGGTGGTATTCATCTTGTTTTCGGCCGAAGGCTACGGTTCATCGTATAATGTTCTGTATCACTTATAGTTGACAGACTAACAAAAGAACCCAAATCCAAACCCATCCCTCAAGTTAAATTTCTATAATGATTCACAGCTTCTTGGCTACAAAGTCTCAAACACTATGACAAGGAACACTGGTTCCCCTAAAACTTCAAACAAGATCTATTTAGTTTATTGCGAGAGCAGCGGCGGAGCAATTGATTTTAATGTGTTGTTTATGTGAAAGTCTTCAATGTCATTACGCTCTTAGACTATTGTGGATCACCCCAGCATGCAGTATTATTTCCCTATCTTCAGTTTTCGAGTTTAGAACCAGTTACATGAGTTTTCTAAGGGCCAAATACATAATTCCACCCCTAAAACTCGTAAGTTTTTTCTAATGGTACTTGAACTTTGAAAATGATCTTTTAAATATTTGAACTTGCACAAATAAACTATTATATGCTTAAATTTTACATAAGCAATCTATTAGATATCTCATCCAAAAGAAAAAGACATGATAAGATCTGAGTTTATTTAAATTTTTGCAAGTTCAATGTCTAAATGATTATTTATATCCAAATTCCAATGTCTATTAGATCATTTGTGTAAGTTCAAGTGTCTAAATGATCACTCACAAACTTAAAGCTTTCACTAGTGCAAAAACATAAAGTTCGATGAATTTATGTATTTAGCCGTTTTCTAACTTATACTTTCTGTTACATGACATTCCGTAAAAGTGAAAATACATTAATATACAATGTTGGCTCAAGCTCAACTCTTAATTATCAAGCCTTTCTCCAAAATGACATTTGTCTCTTTTCATTTTTCTCATCAAAATATCTCACTTAAGATTATCAAGACTTTCTTTGGAAGAGACCCTATTTATTTTACACCCTTGGTTAGCATGTAGTGAAATATAAAAGTGAAAGTAAAATGATTGGATGAACAGTAATTTAAGATTTTATTTTCACACCAATTTGGAGTGAAGTGCAAAATAACATTATTTTTCCTCCACGCTTCTATTATACACCACTCCCAATTAAGTAAACTTAGCGCCCCAAAGCAAAAATCTCCCCCTTACTTTACCTCTAACCAGACAATAGCTTGGCCACAAAGAATACTTCTTTTACACATACATACCAATTACGGCTACTTCTAACGATAGAAATTTCATCAAGAATCAATAGGGGGGAAAATTTAATCAACAGTATTTCGTCGTAAGCAAGGAGATTTACTTTAATACCTTCGTCAAGATGGCACCAGGTCATATCATATCATTGCGTTAGCGGCTGGGCTGGTGTTCCCCTCACGATCACAGACAGCAAGCAAGAGCATGATTGTTGCATTCAAAAATGTATTCATCGTATGCTGTTGTATAACTTCCCAAATTTCTGGGCAATTGCATGATGATTGTTCCTCTCAAACACTTCAATTAGAGAATGTAGTGCATTGGATATCACCTGTTTCTTTTGTAAGTTTCCAGAATCAGTCCCACTACTTGCCTCCTCCAGACTGGAGCATATGCCCTTCAACCAATCTTCCAAAAAAGAGGCTTTCTGCATGCAACAGAAAAATGGATTAAAACTTCCAGACAAGTCTCCTGTAAAGAACACACATATGCAGACAAGCAGAGGAAATTATGCAAATGGCAAAAAGTGAGGTGATAATTCCTTCCTCTCTGTATTCATACATTTGAAAGAACTTTGAAAAGATAACATCAATGATTAATACTGGTTTTTTCTCCCTTTCTCTCTCTTCCCTTCCTTCTAAGAGAGAGAAAGGGAGAAGAAGGGAAAACAACATAGAGGAAACGTTAAAACAAGATAGATGCACTCTTCCCCCAGTTTGCAGTGCAATTGCACTATTTTAAACTATTACTTTAAAGTACTTCTTTTCTGGCTTCCTTTACTTCCTGCTTCTCATGTTCTCCACTTCCATTATCCCACCAAAATGTTTAAACAATGCATCCATGTGCAGAAAAGAAAATCTTTTATTTCTGATTGAGGAAATTTTCACTTTTTCCCCACAGAAGTGGCAAACGTGAAATGCTTACCTTCACAAGAAAATCTTTCAAAGGTTGGTGATCAATGCTTGATGCAAGGCTAAGGACGTGCAAGAAAGTTAATGTTATCTGCAATGGGTAAAAGACAGAAACAAAAGGTCAAATTATGTAGATGGAACCTTGATCTCCAACACAGAAAAAATAATACATCAGGAACATGCATAAGAGACTTCACATCATCAATGTAATGATTATAATAAGCATAGGAACTCCAAAGGATTTTCCCAATAAAAGATAGACATGTATAGAGTTTTGGAGAAAAATGCCTGTGTTGCACAATATAATCAAGCAAAAGGACCCAAAGATTGACCTGCTTTTCAAGTGCAATCCTGTATTTGAAACTTGATGGTGATGATATCTGGTCTGAACCTAAAATTTCAATTGTATGCTCGAGACCTTGGACAACGTCTGAGAAGGATTTGCCATACTCTGCATTATAAATAGGATAAATCAACAAACAAATGTATAAGCATATTTTGAATGGAATAAACATGGGAAGTAAAGACAACTGTCAATACATCATGACACTCAATCAACTATAGGAGTTCATTGATGGACTCCATTCTATGACATAGGTGGACAAGTCATGATTCTTCTTGTCAGAAAAAAAGGATAAAGGCGATATGGCTTTCTACTTACGAAGAACAGAGCATGGCACAGCCAAAGCAGCAGCAGCTTGTATCCTAATCTTAAAATTTGAAGAATCGCGTAGTAGTAGTAGAAGAATGCTAAAAACAGAAGGAGCCCTGCAAAGAGAATGGAAAATCTTTATTTTGAGAAGGTTGAGAATTTAATTCAATGGCAGGAGAATGACTTGCTGAAATAAAGAGAGACATGGCTTTTGAGCATGCAGCAAAGGTAATTCAACACTATATCAACAAGTCCAACTCAGCAACTCAGAGATCATAGACCACATCAATGCTTTAGTGAAATAAAGTGGAAGCACGAAAAATCATGGTGCAATTCCAATCCAAATAAACTCAGACAATCATCAATGAATACATGAAAAAGGAAGAATTATTGTAGCATGCTTCTTCTGATGCAGATCTAGAAATTTAAAAGTAAATTTTCGAAGGAAAACCATAATTCACTATCACCTTACCAATCCATCTCTTGGACTCTTAATGTCTCATTTAAAAATAGGTTGCTAAGAGCATAACATACGTTCCACTGAACCTGTTAAAATGTATATTAAAGAAACTTGAGCACTTTCATCAAAACCCAGTTAAATTACTTCCTAAAAAATTGAATGATGCAGAGACAATACCTTGACATTTCCAGTAGTAACACAAGAAAGGAATGCTTGAACCATTTTCTCCAATAAACAACCTGATGAATTGTGATAAAAATAAGTTGATGTGTATCTTTTAACATAATTGCAGATTACTGCTTATGGGTAAAACAAACTTTGCTTTATGAGTCTAGAACTCCAAATAATATATAGGCTTACCATGTCTACTAGAAGTGCATCTAACAATTCTCGATAGATTTCCAAGAGCCCTCACAGCATTAGATTTGATCTGGTGGTAAGATAAGTGGACACTCACTAAAGATTTGAAACCAAGTACAAAACTATCTATGATAAGTTACAACAGATCATCACACTTGAAAGGTAGAAAATGAATGAAACACATCATAAAATGCCGAGCAGAAGTCCAAAATCTAAAATAATAACCACTATGCAAGTAACAACTCAATGCTCTTGCTAATCAATACATTTACCTTGTCGCCATCTTTTGTTAGACGTAAAGCACAATCAGCTAAGAAATCCATCAATTCAGAGTTCATGCTTGAGCCTATAACAGTAGAGGGAAAAACTACTGGTTGATAATCTAATCTGATAATACTTGTGTCATAAAGTAAACTTAGAAAACATTCTGGTGACTTAAAGTCTACCTGCGGACATTTCTGAAGGAAAATCATCAACACAGTGGTGTAGAGAATCACAAATGTTTGCCAAAGCCCATGAGGCCGTTATCCGCACCTGAAATTAGTAAAGCACTGAGAGATCTTTACTCATTTAGGACATAATGGTCCAGAAGTATTAACTGAAAGCAAAGACATGATAAGATACCGAAACCAAAGGATCATGAGAGTTGATTTCGACAGCATGGACAAACTTGGAAAGAATCTCTGCACTAAAACATTAAAATTCACAAAATTTCTGACTATAATCTTACGCAAAAGCACTAGCATAAGATAAACAACAATCCAGAGATTCACCTTTGAGAAACTTGAGGAAAACAAGAGATAACACCAATAGCTCGACAACCAGCTGATCTAACTGAAGGAATCTTATCATCTACAGTAGCATTGACCTGCGAAGATTTTGAAGTAATTAACATTTTTAGATAAAAATAAAATAGAGCCACTACCATATAGAAAACAAATACAATTACAAGAAAAATTACAAAGTTACTTACCAAATTAGAAATGATCAACTCTTGGTTCTCCTTGGAGAGGGAGATGAATACAGAAGAAGTGATGCCAGCAAAACAAGTCAATGATGCAGTTCTCACCTACCAATGCCAAAACAAATCAAATATAGTTCAGCTATAAATGGGTGAGAAAGATAATATCCATCTCTGAAAGTCATAAAATTTCCCTGCTTAATATTCTATCATTATAAAACAATTATATCTCAGAAGTATTCTCCTATATAAAGCTATTTCCATCAAATCTAAAGAGTTGTGAAGATCTTCTGCAATCACTAAATTCACAGGAAGGAAGACTGATGAACTTAGGTTGAAAATAAGAGAAGTGGTGTAGGAAGAAGGGGATGCAACAAGAATAAAAAGCATCCTCATGGAAAACAAGATAAGGTACCTCATATTGTGCATGTCTAACTCAAAATAAGCAAACTTCATGTATAAAGGTAAATATCACATATCTTCGAAGTCAACCATCACAAGAAAACAAAAGAAATACAAACCAACCATGGAAGAAGTGTGCCACAATATTAGAGGCATGTGATTTTCTATTGTCTTGGACCATTGCTCACTTCCAGAGGCAAATGCTTTAGGTTCTTTGTTTGTATCTTTTATGCTCTCTGGTTCATATGATGGAGCAGAAGATATTTTTTTCATCCTTATGAAGTCAGAGGTAAATGGAGCATCCAATGATTTTTCATTAAAAAGATCTTCAGTCCCTTTGAATCCAGAAATAGCGCGAAGACACTCATCTAAGACCTGCAAAAAGAGGACAAGTGAAGATCTCATGGACTAGGAAGTGCCAGAAGCACACATGCAGAAGACCACCAAATTGGCTAGCAATTGATTTTCTTTTAGAAAGAAAAGAAATACAGGAACCAATTACTGAAGAAAGGATCATTTTATATAAATATAGCATGGCTGAAACATGTTCATCAACCAAAAAGTAAATCCAGCTGCCAATCTAATTAAGACAAAAGACGGAAGGAGAAAAGACTGAACTAGAACCAACCAATGAATTATAGTCATCAATCAAACTGAAACCAAAAAGGACCAGTTCAGGTTCTCCACTCCCAATGGTTTTAAGAGCAGAATTGGATTCAAAAAACAGTTCCAATTACATATAATAAAAAAATTAAAGAAGGTAAAAAAGCAGTCATGGCTTGGATGTGGTCCCAAATTGGGTAATAAAAGGAAAAAGGTACAACTAATCAGAACCGAAACTTGAGGGACCTGTTTCATTCTCAGTTCAAAGCCAAAAGGGCTTCGAATGCTGATCAGATGAATCGTGAAGGCAACGTATGGGTAAATGTAGTATGCAATATGCATCAACAAAACATTCAATCTGGTCAAACTAATATATATATGCGTTGAAAGTAGGGAAAGGCAAGGGGTACCAACCTTGATCGATGCTGTTATGACTTTTTCCCCAGCAAACCCAGAACTATCCCCCATATGTCCCCTCCAAGCACCAACAGCAGCTCCAGGACTAGCAAGCCTAAAAATTTTGGAAGATAAGGTGGACACTTGTTCCCAACATTCCAATGCCATGTTTGGGTAATTGTGCATCAGAGCTCTAAGGGCCTGCAACAAAATTTTTCCTATGTAACAATCACAGAACTATGAAAGACTAGTAAAATGTATGGGACATGATTCTTTAGGATATCACAGCATCCAGACTGAATTTCTTGAATAAGCAATATTAGTCAGGATATTGGAAAGATATTGAATATATTGACAGTATGTTTCAGTTCATCTCGGTGTCATAAAATGAGCACAGTATTCTATTATAATGACAATCTTAGATTAAATCAAACTAAGAGTTAATTGGTATCAAGTATTCTCTTTTATATTTTATTCGTATATTCTCTTCTATATAAGTCAGTTTATTTTACATTAAAATTTAATTCTTTAAGTTCTGATGCATCTTTTTATTGCTTTTCAGTCTCTAATTTGGAGATCCTTTTCTAGGCTTGAACCTTCAATTGTCTTAGAGTTGGTTTTCAGAAGTCGCCCTACCTTGCAGGAGTGCTGCCTCATGCAGACACAATGAGAAGCATGTGCATAACTCACATCAACAATAATAAAAAAAAATAAAATAATAAAAAATAATAAAATAATAAAAAAAAAAAAAAAAAAAACTCAAACAAGGTTCCAACTCCTTTCTGCAAATGCAGCAGCATGTTATTTATCTAAAAATGCCATGATACGTTTTCTCTTCCTGAACTAAAGAGCATTTGAAATCAAAACTGATCAAGCGCACTTGCATACTAATTACTTAGGAATAGTTAGAAAAGATATAAAAACCATATGTTGACCAATATACAGAAGAAAAAGCACACATGAACAGGGAAACCACAAGCAGTTTAAATTTATACACAATTCAAGTTCACGTGCTCAGTGCTTACACAGACCACTAAAACTGTCAAAAAAATCAGTAATGTGCTTCTACTGCATTCTACTTTTATTACAATATTACCTGCAGAGCTTCAAAGCAAACTGCGGAGTTTGTTCCATGGTCAGAATATCGAAACAAAGTGGAAAGAACACCTAACCTCTTTTGAGCCCCATCAACACCTGGAAAAAGCTTCGAACAGATTCCAAAGGTCAAATCAGATAAAACCACAAGTGATAAAGTTAAATAATAAAATTCTCCAACAAATGCAATCACTTTGCATGCCATTCATATAAACAAGGGCATAGTGCAACAATTTATTATTTCAAGTACTTTGATTGCTTGAACATAGCTAAATGCGATGCACTTCTATACTTTTAACTTGCAGAGGACAATAAACTTAACAAGTTTAAAACAATCACGCTCAATTCTAAAGAAAATCACACACATCTTCTAGGCATTTGACAATAACAAGCAAAGGAATGACAGGTGTAATTCTCAAGCATATGCCGAAAAGAAAAAAATCCTCATTTTGCAAGAAAAAAAAAAGAAGAAACAGTTACTATTGGAAACTTAAAAAGTGTACTATAGTAAAACTAACCTATTGATAACTCTTCTAGCAGCAGTTGTCTGACATGAAGTGATGGTGGTGAGGTAGATAGTGCTGCCGTCAAGCAACTAACGGTAGTAGTCTGCAGAGAGATGTTAAAAGATGTTACAGGCATCATAGTTAAATTAAAATTATGCTATATGCACCTCCTACTTTGAATAAAAAAATACCAAAAAATAAAAAATAAAAGAGGAAAAATCATATGTCACGTATCAGAAAAACTAACCAGCAAACCAGTTTGATCACTTCTGAATGGAAACCCATTTTCAGCCCTTGACAACAGAGACATAATAATTTCTGGTAACAATTCTCCAGGCATTCTTGGATACCTGTCGAATAATCACCACATAAGAGACAGTAGTATAAGGAGTACACAGCTTGCTGAGAAGAATACAACCAGTACATGAATATAAATACACTTCATTTTTTTCATCATACATGAGCATGACATGAAAGAGAAATCTTAAAATCATCCAAATGCGCCCATGCTGAGTAAAATCAACCTACCAAGTAGCAGAGCCTGAAAATTATGTAATAGCTACAATAAATAACATCAGCATGGCACTAAAACCAAATGATACTGAAAAAAAACCATGACAGTCAAGACTCAATAGCTAATGCCATCATAACATGATACCAAGTACCATGACAGATTAAATTTATCAATATATTGTTTAAAGACGACATAAACACAGCTCACAATCTATTTGTGGAACATATAAGATTCAGTATTTACAATGCAGAATCAAGGACTTCCTTTCCAAAAGGCAGGGAAAAAAAGGAATTTACTTGGGGAATTTATCAGATGTACACCGAGAACAATAAAAGCCACATTAGGTCAAAGTGAAGCACCAAAAATCATAAACAATATTTAGAAGGGAACCCAAAATTCTAGAAACCATGAGGTAACTTTCGGGCAGAGTAGACATACGGCGTAGATGATATCAAAAGCATAAGAATCCTGAAGACTGCCGGCAGCAATCTACTATAACTTTCATGTTGGATCAAGAAGAGGATACCTGCAGAATAATACATGGGAGCATAAGTAATATACCAGCATATATGAAAGGGAAACAAAAACCATAATGAACCTCAAGAATGATGAAAAAATTACATCAAGATAACTAAAATGCATGCAGAATTTCTTTTTTACTTTACCAGTGTGAAGTTGCATCAGTATTCGGCCAAGGGAACTTGAAAATGCCATGAAAGATCCCAATGTTGACGATTCCTTATATTCTGCTACCTGCAGGAAGACAGATGAAGGGCCATCTAACATAACTGCAAGAGCTGCAGCAGATGCGATCCGTGCCTAGTGAAAGCATCAACATCAAGAGAACACAATGTAAGTGCCTTAAATTACAACTGAAATTTGTGTACATGTGTTTTGATATTCAAAGCATAAATGCACAATTATAAGAGACTAGTTATTGACACTCAATTATGATGGACAGAAGAGTTTGAAATGGAAAAGAAATTTTTGGAAGGAGCCTTATTTCCTTCCAAATATTGGTTCGGAGCATGGGGGAATAAGAAATCAAATTTCTCATTAACTATTTTTGTTGATGTGTGGAAGGAAATAAATAACAATGACATGCAGAATACAACAATATATCAAACATAAATATTTGATCTGGCTTTATTAATTCAAACAATCACAAGGAAGATAAAATCTTGAGGGGAAAAAACAGAAGCTTCTGTTCCTCCTGATTCGATCTAATTTGGCATACAGAAATTTCATGAGCTGGAACAGAACCCTTAATTTTACTTCTTCCCAATTTACACAAAACAGGGAAAGGGACCATTCTTTCTCATTCTTCCCATGAGACAAAGTATTGCAAAGAAAACTATGGAAAAACATTACCTTCAAATAAGGATCAAACAGCAAGCACGTCATCAAAGTTGCATCAAACTTTCTGCTAACAAGAAAGCAATATAAGGTAAGAGTAAAAACAAAACAAGCACATTTAAGAGGATACAACAAACAAGATAGACCATTAATGAACATATTGATCTCGTAAGTCATTGACCAGTATATACCTTGGTTGCAGCACATCATTGGTTGGTAAAAGCATTGTCCACTGGGTGGTAAATGACTTGGGATCAGCTTGGCAAAGATCCTTATGCGCAAAAAGAAAGAGAAATCGGTGTCAAATTAGAAGAGTTGAAAGTAACATGGTTTTATTAACAGTAACTCAGATTTGATGAGATGTATTTTATAAGTTATAACAAAAGGAGGGCAATACAATCAACTAGAACAACATCCTGAACAATAATTAGTATCAAAATCACACAGAATTTGTGAAGATCATATTTGAAGTATCTTACTCATTGAAGAAAAAATAGAAATCGTTTGAAGAGTTTAATTCAGTTAAGGTTAGAATGTTGAAAGCCATTACATAGGCAAAATCCCTAAAACTCTTCACAGAAGCAGAAACACTAACTGTTACCTGTATGCAAACAATTGCAGCAACTCTAACTTTAGAACTTTCAATAGTATCAATGTCCTTCCCTGATCCATCACTGTCACTGCAATCTGAATCTGATGACATAAAATCACTAGTAGGAGATTCATGATCAGATAAACACAAAGAATTCATAGCTTTTGGCTGCTTCATCACTGTGCTATCCTTTTTGCGCAAATGTGGAGGCCTATATGGAGCATGCTCTTTTCTAGTAGATTCTTCTAAAGTCAACTTAAGGTCCCTTCCACTGAGTTCCTTCCCTTTCTGAATACTTAGCGGGAAAGTAAATTGCTGCCTATTGGTAAGGCCATAAACAAAGAACAAGCGTAGTGTTGCCACAAAACCAGACACCTTAACGGAACAAAACAAACATATTTAAAAAAAAAAGAACACTGAGAGTATGAAGATAATGGGTATTTATAAATATGAATAAGTAGATCTCACAACCAAAAAAAGATAGCATACATGGTCAAGAAGGGAACCTTTACGATCCATCAGAACCAAGTGTAAACAATTAAGAAGAGAAACATAAAACCTGCATGATAGAAGCAATTCCACATTATATACATTCATCAAGAATAAAACATTCATATAGAACTTCCTATATTATACTTAAAACAGACATTTACCAAGCACAAAACAATCATATAGATTTTCATAGGTATTGTTTGCGTATTATTTCGGGATTTTGAGAGGTCATGATTCTATTACATTTACCTGGACATAACAACGTTTTCAACAAGCAAGCCTTTTGTTGTTGAGGCATCGATTACTTTTCTGAGCACCTATTTTGAAATTAATAAAAAAAAAATAAGGGACTAATTCTAAGAGAACCCCTCAAAAGAAAGGAAAAGAATTTAAAAATACCTCCATAGTAGATTGCCAAACGTCAGCAGGAAAAGAAGACCCGACCCTTGTGAATGCTTCACCAAGCATCATAAATATAATAGTCTGAACCTCCCACAAACTGCTGTACTTATATAACATCTTTGGGGTTGTTGAATCAGACTTTTCGTTGGCACTTGTATAAGATGAACCAATTAACTGCATGTGAGAGCATTCGACAATGCAGAGAAGGAATTTCACAAATTCAACGTTATCTGATATAGAAAACTTTTGGTGATGAACATTGACGAGATGCCTGGAGAAGTTTTTCAAAAAACAATGAAAGCCAAATTAATGAAAATCAAAAAGCTACAGAAGCAAAAAGCAAGTAGAAATAGAGAGAAGCAACATTGAATAGAAATAAAGTCTGTATTTTTCATTGCTATGATTGTATCTATGAACATTGCCCAAATACACAGAGAGCTAAGTTGCATAAGCCAAAACTGAGAAAGGTATAAAAAGAAACCTTATAGTCTCTAAGCAGTCCATCGCCGGCTTAACTAAAGTAGAAGTAAAAAGAGGTGGATTAGCTACAGTCTGAAGGAAGAATTGCAGCATGGTTGAAGATGAATTTAGAATAAGAGTCCAAGAAGAAGAATTCATTTCAAGTGGAACACATTGCCGCTGGGTTATCTCGTGCATCTGATTACACAGCAAAATAGAAATTAATTTGGTGCAAACAAATTTAAGTAATGAAGAGGTTGAAAAATCTAATACCAGATGAACAATGCGAGAAAAAATACTCTCGAGATCTTGTCCATGTCCCTGTTGAGAAATATTAGCTGCCAATTCCACCAAGAACAACAAATCGGAAGTAACCTCGTGAGGAGGAAGATCGGGAGCGGCAGATATAAGGGAATGAGAATGACAGAAAATAAGTTCATGAACCAGTTGTTGGATTGATTTCGATCCTGATTTTGGACTGCTCGTTAGTGTCTCGTCTCGCAAAGTTAGAAATGCCGTTCTCCATGTCCTTATCATTGAGGAGGATGAAGATGATGCTGCTACAGCCATTTCACCATTCGACAGCTGAAACTGAGCAGAGCAGCAAATAAGTTAGCTCCTTCGCAACTGGAGCTGGTTTCAGTTCATAATCATATGCCAGTTGCCTTGCCTAGTTGCAGAATCGCAAAGGAATTTCCTGAATTGGTAGAAGTAGAACTGTTGAGAAATCGTAAAATCAAGTAAATATCAATTTTGAAATAAAAATTTAAGCAAATGAGAATTTTTTTTTTTTTTTTTTTTCATTCGCTCCTATACACGCCGATTAGTAAATTTTACATATTCAATATTTAAAATTTTTTTTTCATAATTATTTTTTTATCGTTGAATTATTTTTACATTTAGTAATTAAATTAATTTTTAAAATTAATTATTTTTTTACAGTTACCTTTTTAAAATTTCTTTTTCACAACTACTTTTACATATTTATAACTTATTTTTTTTAATTATTTATTTATATACTGAATTACATACTAAAAATTTATTCTTTACAATATGTAAATGATTGTTTGTTTATATATTAATTTACATATTAATAATTTATTTAAATATTTTTTTATATTGTTTACAGTATTTAAATTTTTATAATATTTTATTTTTATATACTTAAGTATATGTAGTTAGTATATAAATTAAATTTATACACATTAATTTATAATTTTTTTTTTTACATTTTAGTACTTAAATAATAAAATTTTTCACATTTTAATGTCTAAATGATATAAATAAAAATATTAAAAAGCTTGAGGCACTAATCTGTAATTGGACATAATTCTTCATCTTTTCATCTTAAGGCAGATGGAGATACAGCGCCGCCACTATCTAATGTTTGCTCTTCTGTTGTTAGGTCAATTACCGAGGAAAACCAGTCAGAATTCATTTGAATCACAGCTGGAATGCTATGTCCCGATGAAAAATCGATCAAAAATATTTCAATTGACATAGATCTAATTTTTCGGTAACTTATTTAACTGTCTTCCAATGGTCTAACAATGTTCTTAAGGATATCGACAAACTCATCGATACTAGACCTTTCGACTGCTACCCTTAGATCGATTGTTGGATACTTCCAGCCGTTGAGCGGCGGCGGCAAAGTACTCTGTTTGATGAGTTACTTCACCTGATTTGCTAGTTTGTATTTAATTATTTTATTTATTTATTTTAAATTAATAATATTGTAATTTTGGTTTTTCATAATAGAAATGGTATTTTTAGAATAAATAAAACGTACTTGCTGATTAGTTAATTTTTGACAAAATTACTATTTACCTAACACTAAATTTCAAAATACTAGCACTCCTCTTTTAATTTTCTCGCCGTAGATGGAGCTGTTGTAGAGTACCAGAGGCCCAATGTAAGGGCCCAATAAGATTGAGGCACTCTGTAACGTTTAGAAGCGGTTTTTACAAAAATACCTACTAAGAATTTTTAATTTTAAAAAGAAAAAGAAAAGTTCTAGTAAACTAGTAATTATTCGAAAAATGTTATATCCTAAAAAAAAAAATCGAAAATTGTTAAAATATAAAAATAATTATATCCTAAAATAAGTGTTTCATTTTAGGGTAGTGATATTGTAATTTGTAGAATTTGGGTTCATATTGTAAGTTTTACATGACTGTAAATTTATCAGTTCCAATTATTTTATATTTACTTTATAATATAATGTCAAATTTTGTAAACTGTGATTCACCAAAATTAATTTCGGAAATAAAAAATAGGCTGTTAAATATTTGATTTGAAAAAATAGAAAAAGTTGGTGTCGCACCACGAATCTTTTTCCTTCATTTTAAGTTTTTCAATTAATAAGAGAACTCAATTTTTATTTAATTTCTGCGAGATAAAATGAAATATAAGCATGAAGGGCTCATTAATTTACTATATATAATGTTTCTTATAAGTTTATTATTAGCTTATAATAAGTATAAAATAGGAATTAGAATACGTTTAAAAACTTATGATTTCATCCTTCATGTTTGATTTAATTAAGGGTTTAGTCTATATAGTTTTAAAAAAAATGAATAAGCCCCTCTAAATTTTCTATTTAATAATTTAATTCTTTTGTCAAAATAGAAGGACTATATCATTCATTTTTATGTAAATAGAAGGATTAAATCTTTTATCGTGTCAAAATATGGTGACTAAATTATCTGATAATGTAAATGTAAAGTATCAATTTATATTGGTACAAATCGTATATCCATATTGGTTTGAAATAAAAATAACTCATTTATTTACGAAAATATTAAAATAATTATAACTTAAAGGAAAATAGGTCATTTATTTACAGAAGTATTAAATAATTAAAAATTAAAGGAACTAATGTGTATATATTATCAAAAATAGAGGGAAATCATCAATTAGGTCAAATCTTAGGGGTCAAAAAATTTATTCAATTCATTCCAATTTCCGTTTTGCATTTTAGAATGTATAAGAGTGAACATTCAAAATGGAATGCAATTGCAATAACACACAAATTTCAGGGTGAAATCGAATTAGGGCTGATCAAAACGGATTTTTATCCATAATTTAATTTAGATAATAGAGTTTAAATTGAATATTTTTTTATATGATTTTATTACAATATATCCAAATTGAATTTTTTGGATATTTGATGCATATATATATATGGATAATAATTTTTTTATTGATAAATCTATTTAATATTTATTTATTTTTATCAAAAAGTTATTTTTTCATATAAAATAAAACCAACCTAATATTAAAAACTAATACTATTTGATTAAAGGGTATTTATAACAAATAGCATATTATTTGACTAAAAAAAAACAAATAGTACAAATTTATAAAAATTAAAAAATAAACATATATATTGATATGTGGACTAAAATACCTTTCCAATTAACTAACTCATTTAATTTTTTTTTTCTTTTTCTTTCTACCACCAATTTTTCCTTTCTTCTTCTTCTTTCTCTTCTCCTTCGACTCTTCTTCTTATTTTTTTTTCTTCGTTTTTTCTTTCTCTCCCCCTCTGTCTTTTCTTATTCTTCTCCTCCTCCATTTAGGTCATCCTCCTCCTTCTTCTTCTTCTTCTTCTTCTTCTTCTTCTTCTTCTTCTTCTTCTCCTCCTCCTCATTCATCTTTTCTTCTTCTCCTTCTCCATTTTAGGTTTTTAATTTGATTTATAAATTGTATGTGAATTATCCTCCTCTATTTATGAACTGTATGTGATTTATAAATTCTCCTCCTCCATTTTAGGGTTTCATTTTTTTTTCTTCAAATCTATTGTTAATTATGTTTGTTGGTATATATGACAGTATATATAGATTATATATACTGATATATATACCACAAAGATAACACATAACTTAATATATATGAATCATATATACTATTATATATACTCCACACAAATCATAGCATATGACCTGATGTTGTTGATTTTTTGTGTTGTTGTTCTAAGTAATGATTGAAAATTGGTTGCTATCAAAATATTGCAAAATTGTGTTTATTGGTATATATGACAGTATATATAGACTATATAGACTAATATATATACCATAAAAATAACACATAACGTGATATATATGAATCATATATACTATTATATATACTCCACAAAAATCATAGCACATGACATTCACAAATTAGCATAAATTGTTCATACATAGTTTTTGTAACAGTATATATGATCTATATATACTGTCATATATACTCTTCATTTGTTGATATATATGACAGTATATATGAATAAATAGCATATTACCCAACATATATGAAATCACATATACTATTATATATACTTCATAAATCATAGCAATGGATTTTACAAATTATAATACATACCCGAGTATATATAGCCTATACATACTAGTATATACACTCGAGTATATATAGTCTATATATACTTGTATATATACCTCGAGTATATATAATCTATATATACATGTATTATATACCCAAAGTATATATATTCTATATATATTTGTATATATAACATTGGCAGTTTTGGATTTTTTATAAAAAATATGCTATTTTTTTAATTTTTAGAAATATGTGCTAATAAAATTTCTGTTATTTCTTTAAAGCTCCATTGGTTAAAAAACACTAATATTATACTATATAATTTTTAAGGCTTTTGATTTATATAACAAATACATAAAATAAAACTCTAACATCAATTATCTAAGTAGTCGCTCCCTCTCCTCTTTGTTCCTTTTCGATTTTCACAGTTGTTTCCAAATATATTTTTAATATGGGCAAAGTACTTAATCTTTTAAAAAGTTTTAAACTCTTCAAATTATAAAAACTCTTGTATGTACCCAAAATTAGTATATGAATTTTGGCAGGGTAGTAAGAAGGTACGCACATTATGCAAAGTTAAGCATAAGTTACCCAATCTAAATTGTATACTTTTTCTCTAAATTAAATGACAATCTATTTTAATGTGTTTAGCAAGCAAGTTAACTGTGTGAAGATAGATAACGGAAACGAAAATGAAGAGCATACACTTGGTTTTGTAATTGAACTAGTACAGTAGGAAACCAAGTAGAGTTGAGAGAAGAAATTCTTCCTTGAGCTGCTGGTGACTTGTATTACGTAATTTTTCCAACCCCTCTTTTGAATTTTAAGATTAATAGTTGGAAAAGTTTAATTTTTTGCAACCCCTCTTATATATTCCTTGTTGGATGCTTACATTTGAATTGAATTAGTACTCTTGACAGATTCTTCCATCTGATTTGCATGACATCCTTGTTTCTGATCCCAAAAGAGCTCAGCTTTTGGAGGTTAGTTTTCTGAAATTAATGTTATTTTGGATATATGAATGTGTTAATGTGCTCAATTGGAGTTCAAAGCAGAAGTAATTGTAATTGATTCTGTTAATTTTTGGGTTGGGTAGCAAGTATTTGGCAAAACGTTCCGTTCTTGCTTATAATTATATTTATGTTTAGACTGTCTGCATAAGCATATTGTCATTGATGGGATTTGCAATTGCAGGTAAGGAAAAGAAACTATCAGTCCAAGGTTGCTATTGGAAAGATGGAAGACATAAAAACTGTGATTCCCACAAGATAAATTCAAAATAAATTTGTATTTATGGAATTCCAAACATATTATTGTTTTTTAAATGTAATATTACCATTTTCTGATGTATTGTACCATAATTATTATTTTTTCTGACTCAGCTGTTTTTATTATTTCAAAGTTTAAGTTGAATTTTTTTTTTATCAGGTGGATCAGATCCAGCGGAATCCGATTTTATAATTTGTCGTCAGATCAGATTATGAAATAAAAACCCACTCGGATTTTTTTGGCAGAGTCAGAGGTGAACCCAATCGAATTTTTTTTGTAGCGTTTTTCCTCGGTGGATCGGAGTCGGCGGTAGTGAAATCCGCTCCGAAACTGCCGTGTTGCCATTTCTAAAAGTCACCAGGGACAAACATGTCCCATGATCATCAAGTGACAGTATTTTAATTCGTAACTAACATGATTTTTCTGAAAAAATCTAAGTCTTTACATAAGTAACTTGAAATAATAAATAATAGAATTCACAGGCTGAGGGTTGGTGTAGTGGAGAGCATGCAATTGTGGTTGGCCAATAGTCCGAATTCCAATCCCCATACCGTCAAAACTTAACTCGAGGGCAAAATTTTTAACAAGTATTTGAGAAAGCAACATCAATAGTTGGACATGGGAAGCAGAATAGTTTAAAATTATTAAAGATATACAAAGAAAATTAATCATGAAATAATCTTGAGATGTATTTGGCAAAGAACATAAAAATGCTAGCCAAATGTTGCAAAAAACTGTTTCAATGCTCAAGGGCAAGTGGTGAGCTAGTGGTTTAGGCATAAAGGGAAGAACTTGAGCAAGCACCAAAGCTAAAAAATGAGTTCAATAGAAAAAGGAAAGGGGTTCGCAATCCAAACTAAACAACAGAATCGCGAGAGGTATAGACACAAATTATATCTAACTGGAAATGTTAAAGACTGAATGAGTCATATCTACCTGGAAATTCATGAATACATGTCCAGATGGTTTAGACCTCTCAAACCTGTTCATAGAAGACAGGGATTGGATTCTTCAAGTGATAGTAACACAGAATGTGCAACGCTCGGCAAAAGATGGGGAAGAAAATGCCATTGCTACGCTACTCATTCTAATAGGTCCAGAAAATCGAGCAATTCCAACTAACTAAACAAATAACATTACACAATTGCACCAAAATACACACAACTTCATAATCTGCATTCATTGTAGAAATATATCATAATGACAAGAACATTAAGATATTAATATAAATAGATATAGTCAAAATTTAAACTGGAATTCAGAATCCGACAATTCTAGATTTGTGCTAATAAAATCCCACATCAAAATTAAAGCCCAGAAAGATTGAAATTACCATCCGTCATAAGAAACCCACTAAGATTTAGAAAAGTATTGATCTTTTTAATCACCCTTTCTCCGGAAAGAGCAACCCTCTGTAAGCCTTGCACGCCCACCAGTTGGCTGGCACAACACAGTCTGGCAATTACCACAAACCACAACAGTTTGGGAATGACTAAACACAGTGGTTCTGCAACTCACAAATCAAAAACCCAAATCAGTAAATCTCTTAGTAATTTCCTTGCAGTTCAAATGTAATGGAAAAAATAAAATTAAATAGAAAAATAACTTACATATTGAAGCAGCCTTGGCATTTCACGTCCTGTATCAAACATTCAATTTGATCAAATCGAAACAGGAAAAATATATTAAGTGAGCAAAATTAAGAAAATTTACAAGTGGGTGTCCAATTATACCATGAAAAAAGAGTTTGGAGACTGCACAAGACGTTTGAGTTTGTGTTTTCTCTTCTCAAGTTCGGCTGGAGGGTTGAGCAAATCAACATCATTTTGCAGAACCTTCACGAATCAGGAGCCACAATTAGAAACTTATCGATACGAAGAGAACAGAAGGAAAGAGGAAAATAGCATTACAAGAACTCACCATTTTTGCGAGAGATTAGAAAACCCTAACTCTGGCAACTGCAGGGAAGAGGTTGAAAAAAGTTGAAGAGAAATAAGGGTTTTGAAAAGATGAATATATATGTGAGGATTGAGATATGTCGGCCGTAGGATTCTAAATCAATGGCGGTGTTTTAATTTTCTAAATTTTGTAGATTATGGATTGGACTGGACCGAGGATAAGGCCCAATATAAGGGAGAAGGGCAAATTTAAGAAATAACCCATTTTATAATCAAATATTAGCATATATTTCTAAAAATTAATAAAATAATCTATTTTTTATAAATATCTTAAAACTACCATTGTTTCTAATAACATTGTTCAGAAATGGCAGACACAAACTTAAATGAAAAAGAATTCTTCGATTCTTCTCCATCCTTCCTTCTATAGCGACAATTCCTTTTATAACGTTCCTTCCATCATTCGATTCATTCTACAACGTTCCTTCCGCTTTTCAATTCTTTGATTCACTGTTTAGTGATTACTCTTTGATTCATCTTTGATTGTCCTTCTAACTGCATCTTCGATTCCTTTATCTTCCATTCCTTCTACTTATTTTGATGATTGTAAATTACAAATATAATTGCAGAACGTCGACAAAAAGAGTTTCATGCAAAATAATAGTTTATACTGCGTTTGATTTTTTGAGAGGTATATACGTTAGTATATATATAGATTTACATACCAATGTATGTAGGTATATATATGGTTATATACACTGATTTTTATGGGTATAATCTAGGGAATGTATATAGATAGACGACGGTATATTTTAGGGTATATACAATGATAAATGGGTATATACACAGATAACTTACAAGGTATATGAACTGATATTTGAGACATATATAAGGGTATATGTTGATATATATACTGATTATTGTTAGAAATGTCTGTTAAATATTAAGCTGTATTGAGTATTTGGATAAATAGTATATATGGTAGTAGATATATCTCATATATACTGTTAATGTGAGAAGATATTTATCTATAATTTGTGTTGATATATACTGTTATATATACCATTATATAAATAGTATGTATTACCAACAGATAACATGTATATATGACAGTATATATAACTTATATATACTATATTTTTGAAATTTGTGATGTCTATGTTATATAATTGGCATAGATTTTTTAAATATGTTATATATGGTTCATATATGTTGTGTTCAATGATATGTAGTATATATGAAGGTATATATATTCCATATATATTGACGTATATACCAACAGATAAATAGTATATATGACAGTATATATAGCTTATATATACTATTTAATCTATTTTGGATTGAAAATGTATGTCAGTATATGATATCTATGTTATACAATTACCATAGATTTTTTAAGTACGAAATATATTGTTCATATATACCATATCATATGTTTTGTTTGTAGTATATATGTTTTATTTGTAGTATATATGAAGGTATATATATGTTCTATATATACTATATATATGGTTTGTCTCACACACACATATATATATATATGGAACATATGTACTCATATAAACTAATAAAAACTGGCATAAGCTATAAATACACTAATTTTTTAGAACTTACAGAAAAAAAAAAAGGTGGAAGAAAATGATGAAGGTACTGAGAAGGCTGACATTGGAGAAATGACTAATGCAAATATTGAGAAACTTGGAAGAGGAATGCGTCGCATTAGAAATCACAGTAGGTCAATTAACAAGCGATTTTGGATCCTCAAGAGCTGAAGAGCCAAATAAGCTGATGAAAGGATAAAAAAACCAATGCCAACATCTAATGCTACATTGGAAATCTCATCCTTCAACCTCAAACTTCCATCAATTAAAAAAAAAAAAAAAAAAGCCAACCACAACAAAAAATGATACAAATTGTCCAGTTTTTAATAGTTTGGAATTGTTATCAAGAACATCTACTAATTTTGAGTACTGATGAAATATAAATATATTAAAATGATACACTTTTTAACTAACAAAAATCATATATGATACAAGTTTCTGTTATTAAAAAAATATGTTTGATTGACTATATTATAATAACTTTTGGTATTAAAATTGTATAAATAAAAATGTAAAACATATATATTATATATGTTATATGTATTAGCATATATGTTAGAATATATAGACCACATGATATATACCATGATATGAAACAACATTTACTTAAACCATTTATTAAATAATACTTTAAAATATATAAATTTCTATATATAAAATGTGTATATACATTTGTTAAAATAAAAAATAATATATATATATATATATATATATGTGTGTGTGTGTGTGTGTGATGGAGAAAAAAACTAAAATAAATTAACAATCCAAATTAATAGCAATGATAATTCTTCATAAGCACGATCACGATACAACTTCCACAAAACTTTTATTGCATGAGAACAAAGAAATTGATCTAATTATCAAACTCCACAAGTACAACTCTTAGCAGAAATGTGAAGAAGAAAAATTTTGGTGAAAACAGAATAAGTTTGATACTCTATTTTCTGCAAAGCAAAACATAGGATCTACAATCATAAATCCGAAACAAAATAATGCGTCAAAAGAAACAGAATAGTGAAGAAACAAGATTGGAGAAGCAATGAAACAGAAATCAAAGATTGTAGGGAAAAAATTGATTCACTAATCTGCAAAATTATGAAACAAAATGGAAGAATCTTACAATAGAAAATAAGAAAGAAAATATAACAAACTGGGAGAACAATGTGTAATGAACCTGGAAACCGAAATCTCAACTTCGGTTTCCAAATAAATTTTGATCTCCCCTTCCAAAAAACGAGAAAACGGAAAGAATGAAGATTAAAATGGGCTGTTAAAGGTTGAATGGTATTTTAGTCTATCCAAAATAAAATATGCTATTTTATTAATTTTCAAACTTTATGTCATTTCATTTTTTACCTCTAAAATATGTGCTAACTACTACAATATCTCTTTAAAAGATAGTACAAAATATATTTTGCACAAAAATATTACAAATATTTTTAAAATTCTAGAAATAACCCTACATAAACAAAGTGCCCTTCCTCATTTATCTAACCCTTTCCCGTAAAGAAACCATCTGAACCACTATTGCTTCTCTCCTTCCCAATCTTCACTGTTGCAAGGTTTGCTAGCACCTGTGTCAGAGTTCAATCGGAAAATCTGAGACTAGGTGTTCATCCCTCGTCGTATGAGCTTTTTTTAGATACCTACTTGGTAAATGATTGTTGGAGATCGAAAAATGAATGCTTTTTGAATGGCAGTGACGATTATCTGTTCAAAGCTTCAACTTAAAGCTGGGTCAATTTTAAACTCTTTCAATTTCATGATTCTTAAGTTTTCAAAATATATATATATATATATATATATATATATATATCTATATATATATATATAGATTGTACACTCACT
>CANUEY010147059.1:0-37765 GCA_948099555.1 Croton setiger | reverse complement strand
GTGATCCTACAGTCCAACTTGAGGGGGAGTGAAGGAATACAGGAATCAGAATTCAGAAAGGAAAAGAATACCAAGAATAAAGAGGATTCCATTACTAAACAGTTTAGGTTTACAATTCCAATTCAGAATAGGATCAAATGTAACCAATATATAAACAGCTTTACAATTCAATAAAGAACACATTACAATCTTCAATTCACTCCTTTAATTCTATTCTTCTTCTTTAATTCTCATTATTTTTCTAACAGTCTCTACTATACCTATTTATGTGTTCACCTATTTCAAGTTGCCTAAAACTCTCACTGATGAGATTAATAGCATGGTATCCAATTTTTGGTTGGGGACAAAAGAATAGGGATAGTAGAATGTATTGGGTGGGTTAGAAGAATACTCGTGCACACAAGCTAGAAGGATATTTGAGATTTAGAGACTTGAAGGCTTTTAATTTAGCAATGCTAGCAAAGTAGGGTGATGTATTCTCACAAATGTTGAATCTCTACTTGCCAAAGTTTTTAGAGGGAATTATTTTCATAATTCTACCTTTCCTTCGGCTAAAAGATCATTGAATTGCTATTAAGGTTGATCTAGCATTCTTAAAGGTAGGGAAGTATTACATCAAGGGTTCGATGGCAAATTAGATCAGGTAGAAATGTATCTTGCCTTGGGGATTTGTGGCTCAGAAATAACTACCTGTTTAAGCCAAGGAGTATTAATCAAGAAGCACAGTATTTGCAGGTTTGTGCTCTTATTGACTTGGAACGAAATTGTTGGAAACATGAATTATTGGCTAGATTTTTTGTCTAACAAGATGTAGCCTATATTTTATCCATTCCACTTTTGAGGATTCATGCTTCAGATAAATTAGTTTGGCATTTTACATGCAATGAGGTTTATTCAGTTAAGTCAGGCTATTGGTTTGCTCTTAAATTAATTCAGATAGATGCAACCAAAGAGAGGAACCAGATTGCAAGCCAGGCTAATTTCTGGAAAGGAATATGAAATTGCAAGTCCGAAAATTTACAACATTCCATCTAGCGCTTCATGCAACACGGCATTCCTGTGGGAGCAAGAATGATGCATAGCTTGCAAATAGATGATGCAGTATAACCACACTGTAGAGGAGTTGAAATGATCTGCATTTATTTTTTCAATGCCCCTATGTTAGAGCTTGTTAGTTCTCATTCACCCTTCATCTGTGGAAAATTTGTCTAATAGAGAACAAGACAAATTTGGGAGGATGTTAAGAGCTTGATTTCTATTGGTTGCAATCAACAAGTTAATTTGGAGTTAATGGTGCATATGATGTGGCAAGTTTGAAATCCAAAAACACTATGTTGTTTAATGGACGTTATGAAGATCCACCAAGGATAATAAAAAATGCAATTGATAGGTGTCGAATCCACCAAAAATAAAACTTGCTCTCCTACAAAATAAAACTTGTAAATAGGGTAAGAATGGTCGAACCTTAGGAACTAGCTTACCGTAAATAACCAGATTTGAAATTAAAACAAACAAAATAAAGGGATTAAAAAATGAAAGGAAATTAATTAATCGAAAAAAATTAAAACAAGCGACAGAATTTAATAGTAAACTGAAACGATGGGAAACAAGTTCAGTCAAGGCATACCGCAGTGCGAAGTTCGATTAGATTGATCATTAATTCAAGAATGATTTCTTAATTCATATTACAGAAAAGTTATAGCTAGGAAGAACGTCGACCCAACCAATTCTACCGTAATAATAGGTTGCTAAGATACGATCTAATACCAACCCCTAATTAACTAGCAATTCTAAGTACGAGAAGGATTTAACCGTTAATCGCCTTCAAATCTAGTAGAACCCTACCCAGACTAACAGAAACTACGAGCATCCATTTAAATCTGATTATATTCTTTCTTAACATAACTCAAAAGGTTCTACCCAATCAGATTATATTAATTACTACTCTATCGATCTAACTAAACAATTACGGATTTGATTTAATCGAATAGCTATGGAAATTGCTATCAAATAAAACAACCGGCCCTATTAATTCATTCAATAGAATTTTGCTAGGGGATATATTTTCCTAATAAATCACAAAAAGAATATAAATGCGATGTAGATTAAGAAATTCAATTAAGTTCAATAATCTCACAATCGAAATCAAACTTCTATCTTGGTTCTAGCATTAACTGAGCAAAAGGAATTAGTCATGTATGGCTACAACCAAAAATATGATGAAGAAGATGAAAAGATTGCGAAATCAGCTATTCAAGAATACAAATCACGTAACCCTAGTTGTGATGGCAAGAAGTGTCTATAGAAATTGGCTTAAATACATCCCAAAAGGTGGGGTCAACTAATATAATAAAAGGACCCACTAAAATTAATGATAAATCAGTCGTCCAAACTTTAAAACAAGCAGAATTAATCCCCAAAACGTTGCGGCTAGCCAACTACTTAAAACAGATTGTTTCTCTCGTTTTCCGCTTAGTCTCGCCCAAGGCTAAGGATCAGACTGGATTTATTTTTGCATTCCGAAAAATCTAACAGGTTCAATCTTGCTTCAAAATACTTCAATTATGCTACTTTCCGCTCTATTCACCCCAAATCCAACTTTTCCTAACACAAAAATAATAAATCAAGTAAACCTACACTTCTAAGTACAAATAACACAAAATCAACATAAATATAACAATAAAAACAAGTTGGATTTGCATGTTACCAGCAATCAACCATAATTTAAATTTTATTGAAGCTAACAAAGGTGATGGGAACATTGTTATGACAGCTGTTTGTTTTCATGATGGAATTGATCACATCAAACAGGCTTGGACTCTGCCTAATCCAAGAGTTACTAAAATCAACGTTGACGTGGCTATCGACCACACACAGAACGAGGGTTGTATTGCTTTGATTGCTAGGAATGAAGAAGAAAGGGTACTCTTTTAGAAAGTCCAAAGTTATGTCATTTATTACATATCCCTTGACATTAGAAGCTTCGGCGGTAGCTTCAGTTGTAATGCAAGCAAAGATATTCTGCAAATGAATATTAAGGGGATGCAACTGAAGTAAATAAGTCTTTTTTAAAAGTGGAAGAACCAACTCTAAGCATTGAAGATATAGTTTTGCAGCAAAGGAATCTATTCCACCTTCATATATTGTAATTTCATTCATTATCCTAGAACTTCCGAAGGAGCTGTAAATGATGCATCTAAAAAAAGTTTTGATAGGAGTTTTATATTGGATTTGGTTTATCAAGCATGGTGCCCTCCATAATGTAATCAAACTCCCGCTTCAACGGAAAATGTTTATATATTTAATTAAAAAAATTTAATAGCTTAAAATTAAATGATTTATTCATTTCATAAGTTCTTCTTTAAAACTTTTCCTTTTAACACGTAACTGATTCATATTAAAATTATGATTTAATTCTTGTATTTTTATATATTATATAATTTAATTTTTATATTGTTAATATTATATTTAATTCGTTGTCTCTTTTTTCTTTTCATTTCATTTCATTCTTTTTTCTTTTAAAAATTAAAAATATATATATTATTTTGGTAAATAAATAACTAAAACTATTGAATAATTTAAAAACTGATGAAAAATTTAATATTTTTATATCCAAATCCAATTATCCACTAGATGGACTTTTTTATTTTTATTTTTATCTTTTAACGGTACAAAGTTATAAAAGGATAAAAATTAAAATTGAAAAAAGATAGGAACAGAAAATGTAATATGGAAAAATATATAATATATAAAAATATGGGGACCAAATTATAAGTATTCCTTTGAAAAACATTAATTTTATTGAAATGAATGAAACATCAATTTTTTTTAAAAAAATTATAATTTAACATTATAAGTCTAATTTTGGTTATTTAAATAATAATATTTTATTTAATTATATATAATAAAATATATTAACCTTAATGCATGTTATTTGGGGATGATATTGTCATAGTAGATGAAACTATAGTGAAAGCATGAGCCATGAATTGCAATTATGGAGGACAGACTCTTGAAGGTAAAGGTTAAGTTAAGGAGGAATTAGACAAAATATATGGAGGAATACAGAATTCAGAAAGGAAAAGGAATCCAAGAAGGAGAAGAATTTTATTAATAAACAGTTTTGTTTTCCAATTTCTACTCAAATTAGGATCAATTGTTCAATATATAAACAACGTTACATATCAATAATAATACACATTACAATCTTTCTTTCTTCTTCAATTTGTTTCGTCTCCAAATTCTTTCTAACATGGTATCAGAGCATGATTCTTCGGTCAAAGAACCTTGAAGCAATCTGTTCAAACCTTTCCCAGCTCATCATCTACCAATAAACTCACATTATGGCAGATGAAGTAAGTTCATCTACCACAGAAGCAATGGATCATTCAGGTCCAATAAACAAACTTCTGGTGGAACTACTCCAGAAGCTTAATCAACCAAAACCTGCAATGGAAACAGTAATCAATCAGACAGTAAACCTTCCAGAAAAATTAAATAATTACAATTATTCAAAGTGGTCGAGGCTTATGCACTTAGCCATAAGTGGCAGGGGTAGGCTCAGGCACATCACGGCCAACCCCCCACCAATGACTGACCCTAAGTACCCTAAGTGGGCTCAGGCAGATTTGAATGTTATCAGTTGGATCATAGAAAATATTGATCCGGAACTGGTTAACTAGTATTTAGATTTTGCCACAGCCAGGGATCTCTGAAAGGGAATAGAGGCGATGTACAGTAGTGGAAGGGATGGTCTGCAAATATTTGACCTAACTGTTCGTGCCAACAATTTGAAACAGGGTTCAGACTCGATCGAAGCCTTTTTCAGTAAACTTCTGGTGATATGGAAAGAAATTGATAAACGAGAAATAAACCCTATGAGATGTGCAGACGATATTACCATCTATAATGAGATTGTATAGAAACACAGGCTCTATCAATTTCTAGCCGGCCTCAACGAGGATTTTGACAAAGACAGAAGGGATCTCCTGAATAGAGATCCTCTGCCGTCTGTGGAAACCACATACGCAACAATAAGGAGAGAGGTCTACAGAAGGGTGATTCTGAGGGGAGGGAGTGAGAACTCATCATCGGCGTTGAACCCCTCAGAGTTTGGCGGCCGCCTAGCGGCCAGAAGCCGGTTAGACAACACCAGATCTAAGGCAAGGTCATCATCCCAGCAGGGGAACGACAAGGAACATCTACGGTGCTCTCACTGTAAAGGACGAAAACACACAAAAGATGGGTTTTTAAACTCATCGGCTACCCAGAGTGCTGGCCGGATAGCAAAAAACAATTAGCTAATGGGCTATTTGTTTTATAGGCCCAAAAAATTCAACCCAAACGAGAATTAAATGTGGACAAAAACATTACTCATACAAAATTTGAAAAAAAAACTGAATTTTTGACTGTGAGACTACAGATACTATGTCATACGATATTCTTAACTTTCATACCCCCACGAAACAATAAAGAACAAAAGTTCAGATAGCCAATGAGAATGTTTTGCCTGTTAAAGGAGCAGGCAGCATCGATGTGTTGTCATCCCTAAAATTGAAAAACTGTCTTTATGTGCCTGCTTTATCACACAAATTATTATCTATTAGTCATTTGACCAAAGAACTTAATATCGTAAAGTTCTAATGTTTCCTAATTTTTGTGTGGTACAGGATATTCAAACGGGGAAGATTATTGGGCATAGTACTGAACGAGATGGATTATATCATGTCGATGAAGTGAACCAACAAGGGACCGCATCACTTGCTCATGGGACGACTGAAAGACAGGCCTAGCTGTGGCATCGTCGTTTAGGTCATCCATCTTTAAGGTATCTCAAACTTTTTTTCCAAAATTATTTAGTTATGTAACTTTCAAATGTGATACCTGCATTTTGGCAAAGAGTCATAGACAGCCTTATTTTTCCAATAATACTAGAACTACCTCTCCTTTTTCACTTATATACATTCTGATGTGTGGGGACCGGCTCCAGTAGAATGTAAAAATGGATTTCGATATTTTCTCCTATTTATTGATGATTGCACACGTATGACATGGGTTTATTTTCTTAAGCATAAATCTGAAGCGTTTGATAAATTTTCTTCTTTTTATCAACTTATACTTACACAGTTTTAAACACGAATTAAAACCCTTAGGTCAGATAATGGAGGGGAATATAGAAATCATAAGTTTCAAAAATTTGCTAGAGAACACGGCCTCATGCATCAAACCTCTTGCTCATATTCTCCACAACAAAATGGGGTAGCTGAAAGGAAAAACATATTTCTTCTTGAAATCGCTAAGGCCATTATGATTGAGTCCAAGGTACCTCAACATTTTTTGTCTGAAGCGATTTCCACTGCCACATACTTAGTAAACCGCCTTCCCACAAAAATTCTTCAATTTAAAACGCCTCTAGATACTCTATCTTCCTTTGTCAGTTTACCTTCAGTGTTAACCTTATCACCTCGTGTTTTTGGGTGTACTGTTTATGTTCATGTTCCTAAGGGAAGTCGCACTAAACTTGATCCTTGTGCTGTCAAATGTGTTTTATTGGTTATGGACCAAATAAAAAAGGGTATCGATGTTTTGACCCTGTATCTAACAGGTTATTTACAACCATGAACTGTGACTTTCTTGAAACTTAATTCTATTTTCACACCCAATTAAGTGGTCAGGGGGAGAATAATAAAAAAAAAATTATTTTTAGTGACCCACTGAATTGGATGTCTAGTCCAGTACTTTCTGAAGTCGTTCCAACAGAACAAGTAGGCGGTCCCACCGGATCAACTTCAGAAGACGCAGATATGGTTGAAAAATCTCACTCAGTTCCAGTGCTCGATACATCTTCTCCACCTGAGGTTAGTATTCCTGAATTACCTATTACGGATTCTTCTTCTACAAATTCCTCTTTGGATCCTTTTGTTACTAATCCTACAGCATCAGAAGAACCAAAGATTGATAGATATGTCTTGCCTCCAAGAAGAAATAGGGGGGTCCCAGCTAAGAGATATGAACCAGAGTATGAACCTCGAAAATCGAGGTATCCAGTAATAAATCTCATGAGGAGAAACTTGTCCAAGACTGCGGAAGTATTTAAAGCTTCATTATACTCTGCAAAGATTCCAAGAACTGTAGAAGAAGCACAAAAGGATGACAAGTGGAGAGAAGCTATGAAAGTAGAAATGAAGGCACTGGAAAAAAATGTTACATGGGAAAAATGTGAAATACTAGCAGGAAAACGAGCAGTTGGCTGCAAGTGGATCTTTATTGTGAAACATAGAGCAGATGAAACAGTTGAAAGATATAAGGTCAGACTTGTTACTAAAGGATATACTCAGACTTATGGAATTGATTACTCAGAAACTTTTTCCCCCGTTGCTAAAATAGATACTATAAGAGTTTTGTTTTTTATGGCAGCAAACAAATACTGGCATTTACATCATTTTGATATGAAGAATGCTTTCTTACATGGAGACTTAGAGGAAGAAATATACATGGAAGCACCACCAAGGTTCTCGAGAGATTTTAAAGCTTAGGAAGGATGCAGACTTAGAAAGGCATTATATGGATTAAAACAATCTCCTAGAGCATAGTTTGAAAGATTTATCACTGCTATGAAGAAGAATGGTTATCAACAAAGCAATTCTGATCATACACTTTTTCTGAAAAGAAGAGAGGAGTTAGTAACCTGTCTTATTATATATGTCGATGACATGATTATAACAGGTAATGATCAAGAAGAAATTGAAACCCTCAAAGAAAAACTTTTCAGAGAATTTGAGATGAAAGATCTAGGTCAGCTTAAATATTTCTTAGCAATTGAAGTTCTCAGGTCAAGTAAAGGGATCTTTATCTCCCAAAGAAAATACATTCTAGATCTTCTTGCTGAAACAGGTATGATTGATTGCAAAGCAGTTGAGACGCCAATGGCAGTTAAACATGGACTTAAGCTTTCTGAAGAGACTGAATTAGTAGACAAAGAACTGTACCAGAGATTAGTTGGGAAGCTTATATATCTTTCCCATACTAGACCTGACATTGCTTATGCAGTTGGGGTAGTGAGTCAATTCATGCATAAATCACAGGCAGAACATTTGGAGGCTGTATTTAGAATTATTCGATACTTAAAAGGATCACCTGGGAAGGGAATCTTGTTCCAAAGAAATGGTCATTTAGAAATACAAGCTTTCACTGATGCAGATTGGGCTGGAAATCCAGTTGATAGAAGGTCAACTTCAAGGTATTTCACTATGGTTGGAGATAACCTAGTTACCTGGAAAAGTAAAAAACAGAAAGTGGTTGCTCTGTCTAGTGCAGAAGCAGAATTTCGTGGAATCGCTCGAGGTCTAGCTGAAATACTTTGGATAAGAAAATTGTTAACAGAGATGAGATTTCCTCCAATGGTCGCTTGTAAGTTATTTTGTGATAACAGAGCAGCAATTAGTATCTCAGAAAATCCAGTACAACATGATAGAACAAAGCATGTAGAGATAGATAGACATTTCATCAAGGAAAAACTGGAAGAGGGAAGTATATGTCTGCCGTTTGTGCGGTCAGAAGGACAATTGGCTGACATATTGACCAAAGTTGTTTCCAGCAACACGTTCAATCGTATTTTGGTCAAGTTGGGCGTAGGTGATCCTACAGTCCAACTTGAGGGGGAGTGAAGGAATACAAAATTCAGAACGGAAAATGAATCCAAGAAGGAGAAGAATTTTATTAATAAACAGTTTTGTTTTCCAATTTCTACTCAAATTAGGATCAATTGTTCAATATATAAACAGCGTTACATATCAATAATAATACACATTACAATCTTTCTTGCTTCGTATCCAAATTCTTTCTAACAATATATGCACTTTGAGTTTGATTCAAGGAAACAACAAGACAAAGACTTGTAAGAGAAATGAATTTATGTATGTTTCATCCTTTTTTGTATTTTGAACTAAGTTTTGTAATTGTTTAACATTGAATTAAATTTGAGTAATTATCTATTATGTAGTTAATAAATGTAAGTATTAAAATGATATATGTATAGTTTTTTTAATGTAAATTGACGAGTGATCAATCTGATTTTATGAAACAACCGTTGAAAGAGTTGAGTTTTTAGAAGATTCTTTATGTCAAATTGAGTATATTTAAAATAATTATTTTTGAATGGTATTAGTTATTTAACGGAATAATGAATGATTACTGAGATGAGATATAAAGAGAAATTAGAAAAAATAATAAGTTACTAACCTCAGTTACTAACCTCAAAATGAGTAATTATCTTATATATTAAAAAATTATTAAGTAATAGTCAGGTAATTACTTGTGAGTCTTTATAAATAGAAGTTTAGAAATAAAAAAGAAGTCCATCTTTGATCCTATCAAACCAATCAACAGTTGAATAGTCAAACACAAACTTATACACTTGTAATTAAACCCCCTACAACTAATCTTGAAGAATTTATGTAATTTATTGCAATTCTATATAATTTGTTGATCTTGAAATATGTGTTGCTTTTTTGTTTATACACTGAATTATTTGGTAGGTTTTGTTTTAAATAGTGGAGTCCAAAAACTCAATCCTACTTTTTCTTATTCTATCCAAAGTACAAAAAAAAACATTGTTTCTCTTATTTATTTTATCCAAAGAAATACGATCATTCTTTAATCAATAATTTTTTGTTGATTTTGTTCGGAAAGTATTTGATATATTGTGTTTGTTAATTTCGTTGGGGATATTTTGGAACTTACCACTTTCACAAATACTTTAAAACCATTCAAAAGATCTCAAAAATTGGTATCCATGCTTTCCACACACAACAACCAAGCAGAGTATGTGGAGCAAACACACTTGTTGACCTTGTCCGTGTTTTCTCGGGAGGACTGCCAGTGTAACAAGAAGAGCGCCAACAACTAAACCTCGCGTTGAATGATTAGCATCTTATTTTTTTGTTCCAACAATTTAATGAGTGTTTTGTACCCAGTAGGGGTCGTATAAGTACCAATGGATCTGCAATACCAACAAAGGGTAATAAAGATGAGAATTGTTTCACTAGGAAGTTTATTTTGAAGTGAAATTAGAAAAAAAAAAAATTGAAAAATATGCATTGGTGATGATTAATGTAGACGTATCATTGTTATATTGAAAGTAGTACTATAAATGTCATTAATCTAAAATTGAAATCTCAAAAATAGAAAGATATTTTTGTCTAAAATAAATATATCGCAATCAAATCAAGTTCTATAATAACTAAGGATCAAATTGGTGATGACTAGTAAAATAATTAAAAACAGACAGCAATTTACTCTTTTTGGACACTTGTGGAATATAATATCATATTCAATCATGACTTCGTTTCCTTAATGTACTAAATAAGATCCCAACAATTATCCAATAGGAGGTTTAATAATCAAATGTAAAATTATATGCCCCAAAACCAATATTTTAGGCTTAAAACAAAACCAATTTGCTAATATGTATGTGTTTTATAGAAAAATAGTTTGTTGATCTATTTAGTGTCTTTATAAAGAGCCAATTAAACTACCAATATCGTGAAGATATCTTTAGCACAAGAATTCAATTTTCATCTGAAATTTTCAAATATATAATTTTTTATGGATTCATATTAGAAAAGAGTTTTAATGGCTTTCATTCAATCTAAGTACTCAAAAAAACCAATCATAATATTCGATATGACAATAATTTAATTAGATTTTAAAAAAATTGATTTAAAATATTTAGTTAAGGTAAAAAGAAATATAATTTAATAATTGAGTTTTATACTTAAAACAAGGAGAAGATAATTGTTAATGGATCCAAAAATCCTAGCAAATATTTTATGCAAAAGACAAACATATTTTATTTTTGCTTTTGAATAATTTTAGAAAACTTGTTGATTTGCGTCTTCATAATACAGTTTATATTTTAGTAAAATTACAGTCTCAATTTTAGAACGGAAATAGTATTTTTTAATCTATGTGCAAAATATTTTTTTTTTCTATATAAGAAAAACGGAGGAAGTATTTACTAAGATATATAATTTGAATTATATTTGTGTACATTAAAAAATGAAAAGTGAATTTATATTTGTGAAAATGGGGAGAGTAGCCGTGTTTAAGAATTTAAACTTTATGTTACTAGTTTTTGACAATTTTCTTATTGGAAAGAGGTGAAATGAATGGGATATATCTTTTCATCTTATTTTTCATTTTTTAATATATAGAATGATATTAATACACATGATAATTTTGCGCTATACATCAAATTAGTTCTAAATTGGCAGGAATCAAACTCGAAATCTTCATATTTATTATTTTTATGAAAGAGATCACACTCAATAAAAAATCATAAGAGACAATTATAATTTTGTCCCTGTATTTTCACTTAATTTATAATTTTATTCATATATTTTTTAGATAGACTTTATGTTCCAATATTTTAGAAAAATTACATTGTTTTGTTTATTTTTGTTAAAAACATTGACGGAAATTAACAAGTCATGTCTCATTTGAATTTTTTGTCATAATTACAATATGACATTAGTTTGACTAAAATAACACTAATATGCTGAAAAAACTAAAAAATCAATCGGTTGATCATAATGTATTCTAGCATTTCTTGCAAATATATGTTGTTTCAGTTAAAATTAATGTTATATTTGTATTAGAGAAAAATAAATGATTCATATGATACATGACTTGTTAATTTTAATCAATTTTTTTAGAAGAAAGAAAAAATAATATAATTTTTAAAACATGTTAAGATAAAAAAATTTATTTAAAAAATATAAGAATAAAAATGTGGAGAGCAACATTGGAATTCCCAAATTGTAATTTAGAGTTGAAGTTTATTTCCTCAACTAATTATTTTTGTCACCCATACCAAATAATGTGGATAGGAAAATTTGGTAGCCGAAATGGAAAAGGAAAATGTGAACAAATGTGAAAGGAAGGAAGAAAGTGTAGAGATTGTGAAAATGAAATTAACCATCTAAAACATATGCCCAAATATAATTAACTGTTACCTACTCACTGTCTTACAAATATCCTCTCTCACTTTATCCACATATAACACCATATCCTCATATAAACTTCCTTTCTCTTTGTTTCCCAAATTGTACTTTCCTAAGGTTTCTTCCTCACACTCTTTCTTTCCTTTTACTTCTTTGATTGATCCCATCCGTTAATCTCAAGAAAACCATGTTGGATCTCAATCTCGATCTAATCTGTAGCAGCGCCTTGTCTTCTTCTGACGATAACAACAACATTGTAACAAGCAATTGCAAGAATTTTGATCACATGAAGGCGGAGGAGGAAGAAGATAAGGATTCTTCTGTAAATTCTTCATCCATTATTATTAATTCTGCAGCAGCAACAGCAGATGATGAGAACTCTTCCAATAATTACACTGCATTGATTTTCGATATTTTGAAAAAAGAAAACATCAGTCGAAATGATGGTTGTGCTGCAAATATTCAATTATTTCCAGAAAAAAGAAGTGGGTTGGAATTGGATAATTTGTCGACCACTCAGTGGCTTAAACTGTCGCAAACGGAGCCTACCGGCGAATTAGAGCTTAGAATTGTTCAGCAAAAACAGCAGCAAATTAGAAAGAGCAGAAGAGGACCCAGGTCTCGAAGTTCTCAGTATAGAGGAGTTACATTTTATAGAAGAACTGGAAGATGGGAATCTCATATTTGGTCAGTTTATAATATTTTCTCCTTTTTCATGTAAAAATTTGTTGTTTATAATGTTTTTTTTTTTTAGTTTAATTATCTTATAATTTATTTATTATTTTTTTAGGGATTGTGGAAAGCAAGTTTACTTAGGTAATTTAATATATGAATATTGATTATATTGATTTTTTTTATATTATTTTAAATTTTTTTATCATATAGTATTTTCTATTTTAATACTTGATTTGTTCAACAGGTGGATTTGATACTGCTCTTTCAGCAGCTAGGTAAAATTTATATTAGTTCTTCCTTTTTCTACTGAATTTTAAATTAATTTTATAATTTTCTTAAAATTTTTTGGATCTTATGCTTTCAGAGCATATGATCGAGCTGCAATTAAATTCAGAGGAGTTGATGCAGATATAAATTTTAATTTAAGAGACTACGAAGAAGATATGAAGCTGGTATAAAGACGTTACTAATTATTTTATTTTATTTTTTTTTTGTGAAATTTTTATTTTTAGTTAATATATTGATAAATATTGAAATGTAGATGAGAAACCTGAACAAAGAAGAATTTATTCATATTCTTCGTCGGCAAAGCAGCGGATTTGCGAGAGGCAACTCCAAATTCAGAGGTGTAACTCGTAACAGAAGTGGTAAAGGGGAAGCTAGAATGGACCAATTCCATGGACAAAAGTAATCTAACATTCTCTATATGGTATTTTATTTCCGATAATTACCCAAAGGTGTATATAGGCAGCCATGTAATTGGAAATAAATTAATATATTATGCCTCTATGAACCAACATCATGAGTCACCTGAATTCCTTTCTCCAAAATCTATGACAAAAATAATTATATAGGACTATTTTCATTGCAGGGGTTATGAGATGGCAGCTTTGAAATGTAATGGAAGAGTTGAGGGCAGTGTTTATGATAGACAAGTCGTATATGATTTAAGTGGTGGAGGTACTAATAATTGTGATTGTAGATTTTATTATATAATAGTACGATTTTTGTTGTTATTAGTTTGATTTTCTCTGATTCAATGCAGGAAGTGGGTACAATCTTGATTTAAGTCTAGGAATTTCTGCACATGGTGGAAATATTAATAATTTTAAGGCAAATGCATGCTGCAATTTTCTCCACAGAGATGGCAAATTTCCATACATACACAGACAAAAGGTATTGTCAAAACTGTCCTTCTAAATCCACCTTTCCTCTATCTCAATTTAATTTCATGCCGTGCAAATTTTTGGACCTTCTTCTTTTAATAATCTATCTAATTTTCCAAGCTTAGCAACTTGGATTTGAGATCTAAATGACTGCCATGATACTAATTTTTTTAATATTCAGTGAAATAGATTTTAAGTTAGCTTTTGATTTTTTAATTAAAATTTTACAAAAAAACTAACCAAATACTACCGAAACCTTTAATTTTGAGAACAGACAATTAATTTAGTTTTTTTTGCAAAATTGTAAATTTTTTTCCTCTATGCTGCCAAAACTAATTCCATATTTTTGTGGTTCTTAAAGGGTGAGAGCAATGCTAGTTGTACACCTCTCACAGGTTTTGCAAGTCTCTCAGTGGCATCAAAGAATCTTCAAGCAATATCTGGTTCATTACCAGAAAATGAGGTAACCAACAAACAACTGCCAATAATTAAGTTTATGCCTAATTTGGCAATATTGTTATTGTCAAAAGCTTTTAATCAAATTGATTTTTGTGGGTCCATAGCTAATAATAGAAAAAGTAGTTAACCATTCTATTGCTAACAGCAGTTGATTTTGAGGAAAAAAAGAGTTTCTGAAAAGATAGTTATCACAAATAATGTTGATCTTATCAGGAAATGGTAGCAGACAAGAAGAGAATGGCGGAACCATATCCTTTACCAAAAATCTCAAAATGGCAATGGCAAAACCAATAATGTTTGCTTAAATTATGCAAATAGCAGTTTCAGCAGCATCATCAGGATTCGCTTTCTCCACAATTCAACTATCATTCTTCGCCAAAAAGGTGCAATGGAGTTGGCTCTAGGACTGTAAGTATCTATATAGTTCTAATACATTAGAAAGAAAGCTTATTGTGAATTGGTGGTTAGTTGAGAAGTAGTAAAGAGGAGCAATTACAATATGTAGGGTAGGGTCCTTCTTTTGATATATGTATAATCTGAAGCAAAGATTTGTATTCATAACTATCATTATATTCATTTATGATTTGGTAAAAAAGGGTGAGATCTACCCTTTCATTTGGTAACAATTTATTGCAGATATTTAAGTAGCAGAAGAAGAGCAAGAAGACAATCGCTAAATTATATCATCATTTTGACATTTTGTGCTTCATGACATCCTGTATATCGCTGTTCATTGCAGTCTGTATATATCTGTGAAAGTACTCTAGGAGAATTTACAAAATTGTCCCTGTGTTTTAATAAATTCTACATTTTTTCCCTCTATTTTTTTTTTTAAAAAAAAAACATTTTTATCCCTTCAGTTAACTTTTTATCAATTTTCTGTTAGAATTGTTAGAAAATGACATATTAATATTCATTGTGGTTTATTAAAAATTTTGTGGACTAACTTGATATTTTACAATTTTAATTTAAAAAAATAAAAAAAAAAAAGAAAATTCAAAGAAAACCTATATCTAATCATGTTCATCGTTTCTCTTCCCTGCAGAACGAAGAAAAAAAAAATAAGAAAACAAAGGCAGAGATGGAGGTGTTTGCAGTTGGCTTCAAGGAGTTCTTATGTTGTGTAGGAGAAAAAGATCAAATGGGAAAAAGAAAATAAACAGCGGCAAGGGTGGAACTCCGACGTGGTCTTTAATGGTTGACACCGGTAAAGGGCAGCGGTGATGGTTTGGCGGTGAAGGGTCTCATTTTTTTTTTTCCTTCGTTCTCCAGGGAAGAGAAACAATGAACGTTATTGGATTTAGGTTTTTTTTTTTAATTTTGTTTTTTTTTTAATTTTTTTAAATTAAAATTGCAAAATTTCAAGTTAGACTACAAAATTTTTACCAAGCCTACAATAAATATTAATCTCTCATTTCTTACCAATTTTAACGGAAAAATTGATAAAAAAAAAGTTAACAAAAGGTTATCAGTGTCCAACAAAATTAAAGGGACAATAATGTTCTTTTCTAAAAATAGAGGAAAAAATATAGAATTTGTTAAAATAAAAAGATTCAATTTATAAATTTTCCCATCCCTAATAAATTAATTAATGGAATAATTGGTGTGGTTAAAACATGTGAAGATGTAAAATTCACTTAACGATATTAATCTTCATATAAAATGATAAATAAGCGGTTTTAGACAGTAAGATACTTTAGAAATATAGAAATTATCACACTTTTGTATTTTATTATTTACAAAATAATTCATATCTTTTATAATTAGTAAAATAATATATTTTTTAACTTTTATTTGTTACTTTTTTTTATTTTTATTTTTATATTATTATTATTAATTTATTTTTTAATAAAAATAAAAATTCAATATAAATCAATGTACATCATATCAAATAATTTAAAATTCTTTCAAACTTCATTAAGTAGTCAAGAAATTGGCTTTCGTACTGTTGGGCAGTTTCTAGCGATTTTTGCAGAAAAATTAAATCCATATTTGTCAATATATTCTTCCAAACTTACCAGGTGTAAGGAAAAATGACCTCTGTCATTACTGGGTAGTTTCCGATGAATTCGTAATTATAAAAAATTATTAGTATTTGTCAGTACTAAATGGAAAAAAAATTAACTAATACTAAGTTATATTAACTGATATTATTTAGAATATTGATATGTACTAATAAAAATTGACAATTATTAATTTTATTTTTCGGCAAGAGTTATCAGAAACTGTGCAGTTGTGGAGACGATCATTTTTTAAATCACCTAGTGAAATTTAGAAAAAAAATCTAAGTTATATTAATGAATATTGACAAATACTAATTTTTAATTTTTTTATAAATGTTCCTAGAAACTGTCAAGCTGTGGCGGGACAATAAAAATGGACGGTTTTGAAATTTAAAAAGTCTGAAAGTCTAGTTTAACTAAAAGTATTATTTCACTAAATATTAAATTTAATATGTTATTTTGTTAAATTGAAAGTTAAAATGTGCTATCAAAAATAAATTCGATCATAATGAACAATTTAAAAAAAATTGAAAATGATATGAAGATTATTGGTTTGGATAATCTTAAAAACTGATTTGTCTTTGGACATGAAGTCAATCCTCTATTGATAATAGTGATGATATAGCTATTGGTGGTGGTGTTGGCACTGATGTTAAGGAAGCACCTAAAAACTTTAACATTTGGTGGTTCATCATTGTTACAAAACTTTAAATACATATTATTAGTATTTTCTTGTGTTTGATTGATGATTTTTTAGTTTATGTATTTTGATTGTAATAACATTTATATTATTTTGGTATGAATATTTAATTTTATAAATTATATTTATATTAAAGTTAATAACTTTTTATTTTTATTATTTTTTACAAAATTATATATTTGTTCTTACAAGTATTCATTAAAACGGATGTAAAAAAGTCAAATTTTTATATCGAATTATTAAAAGCAAAACCTTCAATAACTTGTATATTTTCGTATCAGTTTGTTTGAATCAATAGTTTTTTTACCATTTAACTACATACCGTGTTTAATTAACAAAAGAAATTACTAACATTTTTATAGGTATGAATGTTTGATGCAAAAACTTCTCATCTTTCAAATATTGCTAGGTTAAAAATCACTTGGTATTTATCAACGGGCTGGTTCAAGTGGTTAGGGGCTTAAATTTGTTTAAATAATTCACAGGTTTGAGACCTCTATCCACTCCAGAATCATTAGTATATTCAAGTACATGCGTGGATTGAATCCAGATTAATTAGTAGGACTCATTCACTATTGTCAGGTGAATGATGCAATTTGAATCCATATTAGTCAGAAGAAAAGACTTGAAGATCGGTCACGCGTTCAAAAAAAATTAAAAATGCTAAATATGGTCCCCTCTTTTTTAGATCAATTAACAAATATGATCCCATTTAAGTTTGAGTGTCAAATAGAAATATTTAGTCAAATAGTATAAATAGTTACTTAATAACAAAATAGCACAAAAATATCAAAATTCATAAAATAGCACATTTGAAAAAAAAAGAAGGCCAAAAATCCCGTAACAGCCCCTTTCAAAAACGATTATTTTTAAAAAAAATAAAAAATTGAACAGCCTAACTCACCCACCACCACCTTTCTCGGCAGCCCCTTTGAACCGTTGTCGCCTTTGGCAAGCACTATCAGCACTCACTCCGCCGAAGGAAAACTAACGACCGGGCGAGTGCAACACCGTCGGATTTCAGTAGTCTCCACACGCACTAGTCAAATTCCAGTCGATGATAAATCTTCAATTTTTGCAGAATTTTTCGACATCATGGTTCTGGTGTCAAATGTCTCCTCTTCTCGAGCTCTTTTCATATTTGTTATGGCTCGGTTAGTTTTGTGATCATTTTCCAATTAGGCAGCGGTTATGTTAGGATTGCAACTAAGGTTTCATAAAGTTGGAGATGATGAAAGTGACAAATTGCTAAATTTCAATAGGTTTCATTAAGAATCTGTAAACAAAATTCAATAAGGTTAAATAAGAATAATTATCAACAACAATTAGTAGCATTAAATACAAAAAGAAAAAGATTAAGAACACACTAGAAAATATAAGACAAAAAAATTTCAAAATGCATTTTGGAAGCTTAAACACATTTTTAGCATTGCAACAAGGTATTACGCATTCGAAGTTATTAGCCAAAACCATTTTTGCGGATTAAATACAAATTGATGACAAAAATAGATTTCTCATGATTACATACATTTAATAGAAATCAGTACAAATCAATACAAATCGGTAAAATGAATAGAAATTAATACACATAATTAGAATTTAATACAAATCAGTAGAAATCAATATAGTAGCATGGATAGAAATTAGTACAAATCAGTAAAAATTAGTATAATAAATATAAATTAATAAAAATCAATAGAATGCAATACAAAATCAGTATAATAAATAGAAATCAATATAAATCAACACAAATCTGTATAAATCATTATAAAAAATTAGTAGAATTATTGAAAATCAGTTTCAATATAATTTAGTAAATGTTAATACGATTTAGTAAACTTCAATACAATTAACTAGATTTCAATAAAATTTAGTTAGTTTTTGATACAATTTAGTAAACTTCAATACAATTAAATATAAGTAAAATACAATTCAGTAAACTTTTTAATACTATTCAGTATCAGTAAGTTTCAATAAAATTTAGTAATCATCAATTTGATTCAGTAAACTTAATGCAAAAATCATAAAAATTGTCATATTTATCTTATTCGTTGAACAAATTCTAATTGTTACTAGTCATTAGAAAATTGCAACGGTGATAAAACTTAACAAATGATATGTCATCGGAAAGCTCTCAACTTGTATCTTTTAAATATGATCTTACTTTTTTGTGACTCTACTGTATGCAGCTGAAAAATGTAATAAACAGTAGAGCAGTAGTGAAAAGAAGGTTTTTCAACCAATAAATGGTGGCAAATTTGGTACTAAAATGACCATCATTGCTTGGACTTTCGCCCGGTGGTTTCAGATCAGAAATCCATCGTCGAAACCTCAATTAATTTAGGGGTTAAAGATTTTGGATTTAAAAAACCCAAAACTAGATCTAACAAAAACACCATTACGAATCATTATTTGCTGGCGATCTGTTGCCAGTCTAGCTTGTCGTCACTTGAGATGGTCACTGTTGACGCAGATAATATGAGATATCAAATAGAAATGAATATTTTAAAGGAGAGGAGGTAATCGTTCATGAATATGGAAAATTCTGAAAAAACAAATTATAAAGAGTTAACGAACATAAAGACAAGCTTTTCTAGAAAAAAAAAAATTATAAAGAGTTAATGAACATGAAGACAAGCTTTCTGGAAAAAAGAACTTTCATTAGCTATTTTTATATTTGTGTAGACATACATATATATATATATTTTCTGCAGACACACAGATATATATATATATATATATATATATATATATATATATATATAATTAGTACAAATTATTCTATTGTACATGGACAATAATTCTTAAATAATAATGGATTATTTTTATTATTTTCTCCATAATTTCCTTCACTCCCACTCAAGCTAAATTATAGGATCACACACGTACGTTTAGCTTGCTCCACACTCCTTCGAACGATGTTCCATTAATGGTTTTTGTCAACGCGTTTGTGAGTTGATCTTCTAAGCGAAAATAGGGGAGAGTGACCACTCTTTCTAATTTCTCCTTAATAAAATGTCTATATATCTCAACATGCTTAGTTCGGTCATGCTGGATAGAATTCTCTTTAATAAAATGTCTATCTATCTCAATACTAATATTCTAGTGACTAATATTTCACATTATAGATATTTTAAATCACAAACTAACAAATTAAATAAAAAGACACGACAAATAGTATTTACTTCTGCCTCGAATGTGAAATATCGCTAAGAAAAAATAGGACTCTAATCGCTGGAATTCTTTCAATTGCTGGATTTTTTGTCGGTAGAAACAATGTTTTGCTGCTAAATTGCGAAATCAAACTTTCGCAATTCTAACTTGTGAAACTTTAGGAGAGAGACATGTGTCATATTCTTATTGGATCGCCGTCTTCGCGTTTTTAATTTACGAAACTCTAGAGTGAGATATATGGTCCGCAATGATTTTCTTTGGTAAAAATATCTAAGTAGAGTTTCGCATATTAAAATTGCAAAACATACGTGTCATTGATTACGGCATGTGTCTCTCTGTCGTTAGGCTGAAAAAAGTTAATCACATCGTTAACTTTAATTAATCATGTGTTGATTTCTTATTTAGTGTTGTTTTGTAATTTTAAGCTGCAGAACATTTTGTTCCCCAAGTTTTAATTTGTTTAATTTTTGAATTAAACCACACCCCCAAAACACTTATAAATCCTTTTCTTTTCCCTCAGCAGCACACTTCCAAAGGAGAAAAAGGCGAAATGTGGCGCACGAGTCTGCCTGTACGTACAATCCTTCTTTCCAAATCGAGACCGCATGGGTTTTCTCCCCTTCTGCACCCATTATCGCGCCGTTGCTCTCCCCCTGAAACCCTAATTGTTTGTTCAATTTCTACTAAGAATTCTCCGACTAGCGGACTCCCTCATTTTGGCGGCTTTAGCAGCACCAGTACTTCTACCTTTGCTATTGTCAGGTGTTTCTCTTCAATCTACTCCTCCGTGCCATTGCCCAACACCACAGCGGAGTGGAACGAGCCAGTGCCGTCCACTGAGGTTGACGATGGCGGACACCGCACCGTCGAGGAGGACACCAAGCTATCATCAATTCCCGTTCGAGCTTATTTCTTCTCCACTAGGTTTGCTTCTTTATTGTATTAGAAACAGTTGTAATTTGAATCATATTCGGTGTTATTTGTTTGAAAAATATCTGAATTTCGATGTAGTGTGGATTTGAAGAGTTTGGTGGAACAGAACAAACCTAATTTCATCCCACCAACATCTCGTATGACCAATTACGTTGTACTCAAGTTTGGGACTCTAGACGAATGCTGTGTAAGTACTTTGTTTTCTGCATTTTTGTTTGTTAAAAGAAAGCAATTTTTTTTATTTGTTACTCTCTTTTGTTGTTAATAGTTTATTAGAAAAGAAACCAAATGGACCCTTTTCCTATCTTGATGTACTTTGGGTGTGTTTATTGTTGAAGACTTGTGGAAAACATAAATGGTAACAACTAATTCTTGGGCAGATTTATGGGATGTTTCAGAATACTTCTGGAGGGGATTGTGCTTTTTTCCAGTTAATTGTTTATGAAAATGTTTACTTATGCCACTATTTTTCCTCCCATCCCATAGATTATATCATATATGGGTCCCATTTGCATTTCGTTGCCCATGCAACGAATTTTTATCCTTTGAATGTCTATCACTCGTTAGGATGGTATGAACTGAATATTTTGCTGCTCTGAGATCCCTAATAGAGCTTTAGATATCAGACACTGGCCTCATGAAACTGTTAGTTGGCACATTGTGACACGAACATTATAAACTTTTACTATTACAACTTAGGGTTATTTAGGGTTGGATTTTGAGGGTTTGTAGTAACAACTTGCGTTCTGTTTACTATTTACTTATTTGAAATGTGATCTGAATTTTGACTTGTTTAAGTAAATAATATCACAGAATAATTGGTGTAGAGTGGATCATCACCTTAATACATGTTTAGCATTTTTATGGTTTTTGGTTTTTTCGTTTGTACTATAATGTTGAAATTGTTGGCAAGCTCAAGTGGAGTCCTACACCCTTTTCCCTCATGTATTACAGTTGGAGAATGTGTTGTGTTATGCAAATATATCATTCTTTAAAATGTACAAATATTCATAACTCAGATTGATGTTTTCAAATTTGCTGATTTCTAAATTACATTATGGCATTTATTTTTTCTTTCCGTAAGGTTCATGTTAATGATTCAAGCTTGTATATATTATTGAAGGCTTTAATTTTTCTAATTCCTTGTTTCAGGGTTTGGGCTCTCATATAAGTGGAAGTGACTGCTGTTACATGGTAGTGTTTCAGTATGGCTCTATTGTCTTGTTTAATGTCCGTGAACATGAAGTTGAGGTTTATTTGAATATTATAAGAAAGCATGCATCAGGATTGCTTCCTGAAATGAGAAAGGATGGTGAGAGCTTATTTTTAAAATTTCTATATTAGTTTCTTGATATTCTGCACACAACTTCTTATGGTTTAAGATTTGGGGTATACTTTAATGGGAATTTGGGGTGATGTTCTTATTTTGAAGAAAATGTAGATAGTTACTCTATGCTTTTCACTTATATTAGGACATTGGGTTTGTAAAGTGTTTGTTGTGGAATTCAGCATTACATTGATTCGCCCAGTTCCTTTGTTTGGTTGAGAAAGTACCATAATGCTTGGAATTGATAAATTCCATGCTACCTCAAAAAGTTGGGATCTCCTCTATTTCATCATTTTTAGAGGGTGTTTCTCAAAACTTAAAAGCTGGTCAAAACTGATTTTAAGCAGTTTTAAGATTATATGTTGTTTATTTAAGTGTTTCTGAAAACTTAGTTTAAAAGCTGGGTTTTGCAATTTATTTTTTAAGCACTTATTTTTTAAGCAATTTTGACCAAGTAAAAGTCTAAAATATCCCTACCTAATCTTCAATATTACAAGATTGCCCTTACTCTTTACAACCTTATTCTATTCCACATCTTCTCTACACAAAAAACATCATCACTGCCGCCCTCCATAACCACCACCGTTGAGACGGCCATCGTCCCAACGCAAAATAAATTTCCATTGTCTTCCTCAATTCAATCTCTGATTCTCAGTTACTTGGTGCTCCCCACCTTCATAAATATCGCCGCCGCCATAAATCTCCATAAAAACCGATTATCAACAACACTTGCTGCAAATCTCTCATGAAACATAAGACAAAAACAAATCAATCTATTCATACCCATTAAAAATCTGAAAACTACCACCACCACCATACCCCTTTTAACAGGAAAGCAAATCAACAACAAGAACTTTCTTTGTAAATTATCTATCTCATTCCTTTGTACAAAAAATCTCCTAATAAAAATATTTCGAATCCCTGACCATCATCATTGTTGCTGCTTCCTACATCACCCATCATCAACAATGCTTGCTACAAGTTTCTCATGTAATATAAAATAAAAACAAATCAATCATTTCATACCCATTAAAAATCTGAAAAATATAAAAATATCAACAAAATTAGGCTTTTGGTTCTTGATTTTGAAGTAAAGAAGGGTTTTGAAGATGGGTTTTTGATTTTTGATTTTGAAGATGGGATTTTTATTTTTGATTTGGGAATTTTATAGTTTTAATGTAAGATTAATAAACAGAGATGGGAAAGGAAGAACTGGACGAGAGCAAAATGGGATAAGGAAGGAGGTGGGAAATTTTTTATTAATATATATTGCAAACTAAATTTTGATTTAACATGTAAAAGATCATTGTTATATGATAAAATAAACTCAGGGATAGTTTGGTCATTTTGACAGTTTTTGCAATTAAAAACTGATTATAAGCTGGTTTTACAGAAACACTTAAACTATCAGCTGATTATCAGCTAGTTTACTGAAACACTTAACTGCTTATACTACCAAGGTTGAGCTTGGCCTAAGATCAGTTCAAGCCTTATACTTGGAGCTTGAGCTTGATTGTTAGAAAATTCCAAAGCTCTAGAGTTATGTTCCGCATTTTGGATAAAGTTATGGGTATGTTTGAATTAGGAATATTAGGGTTTATTAAGGGAGAACCCAATAATCTCTCACAGATCATTAGAGAGAATTCTAGAATCTCAAATCTGGGAACTCAAAATTGTTTTCTCAATTATAATTATGCTTACACTATTCCTTATCTCACATCCTTTTAAACTACTAAAATGTAAATGTAAAAACTATCCACTACCTACTAATAATACCCATTAGAATAACCTTGTATAACGCCCCACTACTAAAATAACTAATTCCCTATAGAACTTTCCCACCTATTGCTGTAACAAATGAAGTATGTGCGCAACTTCGTATTGGAAGGTGCTTGGCCTCAAGCATAAAGGACCTAGTTTGACTATTAGTACTTTGAAGCAAATAAAATCAATATCATCCTTTATTATTGCTGCAAATAAGGAGCTATTTGGTGACTCCTTAATGCATTTTGAATAGTTTTATGCCTTTGCATTTAATTAATAGTTATACTGTTCCATCGGACCTGAATCAGAACCATAGATCCAGTAACCAAAGAACCAAGAATTGAACTGAACCGAACCAAAACATTGAGAACCAAATTGGAATCAGAACCTATCAATTGGTTTCGATAATGGTTCCTCCTTTTGTAGGAATAAATCATTCATTTTCAGTACTGGTTCTTACAAATAACCATACTGGTCCTCCACACTCCTACCCCAAACTAACAATGCCCTTGCCTTTTAGCACTTTACATATTTCAACTTCTTTTTGGAGTGTTATAGTCTTTTTCTTTTGAAGTTTTTCCATCTTAGTAGGATCTATCAACCCATCAAGATCAACCTCTTGGTTCACAGAGCTTGATCTCTTTAACTAGCCAGGACACTAGATAGGGCCTTTAATTTAGAAATAAATTTATCATACGAAGTAGGGCTACTCAAATCAACCCAAATTGAACCCACCTAAAAAAGTTTCTTGTGCTAATTTGAGAATTTAGTAAGCATGTGAATGTAGAGTCTTAAAATAACAAATTTTATGCCTATGCTGTTATAATTCGAGTGCATCACACTGAATTTGAACACCCCTCTATAGTTCTCCTCTGCAGTTGCATTTTTTGTGCTACTGTCTAGTTGAAGTTTGTTTCAAACAGATATGATCATATTTTCCCATCTACTTATTATCATAGACTTCTGACTAATTATGTTTATGCATTTATTTCTGTCATATTATGCTTCAATTATCATCCAATTGTTTTTTTCCTTGAATAACTGGCGATAATTCATTATTTTCATTTGTGCTACTCATGAGTTTGATTTCCTCTGATGCAATTGCAAGAATATGAGGTGAGAGAGAAGCCAACATTGAACACATGGATGCAAGGTGGATTAGATTACATAATGCTGCAGTTCTTGAATATTGATGGGATTCGTACAATTGGTAGCGTCCTTGGTCAGAGTATCGCTCTTGATTACTATGGACGTCAGGTATGTGCAGTGTCATCTCTGAAGTTCCTAAATTGGTGCAGCATTGTTGCTTAACTAGTTAACTTTTGTGTGCCATCTTTTTTTTTCTTTTCTCCTCTTAGGTTGATGGGATGGTTGCAGAATTTACTGACATTAACCGCGGGATGGAGAAAACTGGAACATTTTCTATGGACAGCAAAAAACTTTTTCAAATTGTGGGGAAAGCTAATTCTAATCTTGCTGATGTGATACTTAAGCTTGGACTTTTTGAAAGGTAAACTTTGGTGCATTATTGAAATAGTACGCTCTTGTGAGTTCATTTTTACAGTCTCTATAAGTGGAGATGAATTAGAAGCAACTTCCACTTGTTTTAAATTAAAGCTCAGGTTAAATCGACAACAATTTACCATTCTATATATCTATTGTACAATTTTTTTTTTTTTTGGCTGGAAACCAAATGCTTCTTCGTAATTCAGAGTGCTCCAGATGAAAAACCAACTGAGAAACTAAAGGGGCTGGGTCCATTCTGTGTGAGATACAGTTGGGTAGAAGTTAGGATATACTGAAAACAGTATGCAAAAGCTTCTGTAGTTAAGGTTTCTCCTCCTTTTTGACTTGGGACAATTATCTGGTTGATCTTTATACAGTTGGGTAGAAATTAGGATATACTGAAAACAGCATGCAAAAGCTTCTGTAGTTAAGGTTTCTCCTCCTTTTTGACTTGGGACAATTATCTGGTTGATCTTTGAATCACCTAAAAGACCATTCAGCCCTGGGACGTCATTGAGTTTTTAAGAAAACCTTGAACCAGCAATGATAGATCTGACTGTAAATTCTGTATAGTGGCACTGTCAGGATGTCACATTTGCAATTTAACTCTGAAAGTTTTGTTGGTTTCAACAGGTCAGATATTGCTTGGAAAGATGCAAAATATGCCCAGATATGGGAATATTTAAGAGATGAATTCGAATTAACTCAAAGATTTGCAAGTCTTGATTTTAAGTTGAAGTTTGTAGAGGTAATTTAAACAAGTTTTTATTTCATTATTGTCTTCATCATGGATGGAGAATATGTTATATTGACATCTCATGTTTTTGATGCAGCACAATATTCGGTTTCTTCAGGAAATTCTGCAAAATAGGAAATCAGACTTCTTGGAATGGCTCATTATTGTGTTGATTAGTGTTGAAATCATTATCTCTATATTTGACATTACACAGAGGTCAGGATTTAAGCTCTTATAACTTGTTTTTTTTTTAGTTTCAGTTTCCAGCGATATGCAAATGTAAATAAAGCTAATGATTCAAATAGGTGAATCTTTTTGGTCCATGTAATAAACTTTGGAACCCAGTTATAAAAGAGGTTAGTGAAATATGTTTTGCCTATTAATTTGTAAAGGTGAGCTTGCAGCCCCCTGAGCAAGACCTTCATATTATTCGAAAATTGTTTTACTTATGTCATTATGTCGATGTTTAAAATTTGTTACTGCTTGGGTTTCATTCAATAAAATGGAAAAAAGGTTCTTCCAAGGATTAAAGAAAGTGGGTGATATGCATTTCTCGGTTCTGGGTTCAGTTTGATTCTTCTTCTCCGGTTAGGAATGGTTCTGAACCATGAGTAGATATGCTGTGTTAAATTTGAAATGGTGCTGTGTAAATTTTTATTGCGCAGAATGTATGAACTGAAAGTAAAAGCTTTTAAGCGGTGACTAAATTACCTAGGATTATGGATTTTGTATATTGCTATCCAATTTACAGATTTAGAGAATTGAAGAAATGTGCTGTTATGTTATATTAAGAAAGAGATTGAAAGAAAATCAATCATCCAAATCTTGTAGGCATTTAATCACTCAACCAATCAAATTGCACCAATTCAATTGTAAATTAAAAAGTATTTTTATCATACATACTGCCAAGGGAAAGTGCTAAATAGTTCAAAATTGTTAAAATATTACAATCTGATTGGTTTGGTGGGCGTGGACAAGTTATTTCCATGTTTTAATATCTTAAAATGTATATTACTATCTTAATTGTTACCTAAAAACTCCAATCTTTTGTTTTGTTTTTTAAAAATGGAAAAACAAATTATGCTAATAAAAAAAAAATATATATTCAAACACATAATAATAAGGCTTAAGGTGTTAAGTAAAAGTTTTAGCACCAAACTTCTTGCTCACTAGAATTTCATCATAATTAACTTTGTAATAAAAATATTGCAAATCACAACTTTAGAACTATATTTCTTTTAACAATGACCAAATAGAAATATGCCAAAGACACACTTCACCAATTTCACCCATTTTCTAACTGTAAACCAAAGACACACTTAAGTTGTAGCATCAATCAATTTCACCATGATTTTCCAAAAACATTCTTAATTTTCCTTCTATTTTCCTAGAATTAAAATTTTCATGGAATCACCGGCTTAACGCTATCTCAGAGCTATTTAAGGACAATTCCTCTTCTCCACATTCAATGAACTATAATATCTCCGACCTACTTTCGATCACTATTGAAATTTGAAAACACGTGCTACTTAATCTCCATATGATCCAAGCTTTCCGGTTGGAATATTCATATGTTTCTTTCTCATTTAATATCTTTCATGGAAATTTCAGGATTCATGTTTAGGCTATTTCTTTCTACTCCAGTGATGAACTTAATGTGCTAATACACCTTTCCAAACAATTGTAGTGTTACAATTCAATTTTACCTGGCTGAGAGATTATTTGTGCCATAGAATGTCTTCACGAGATGAGAATTGTAATAGAGACTTGAAGCCTAAATATAGTTTGGCCTTATTTTAATTTTGGTTTTATAAAAATTAGTTAAGAAAACAGTTCATATGTTAAAATAAAAAAATTAGTTCGTAAGAAGATTCATATATTCTTTCATTTAAATGTGATAAATATTTATTTCCTAAGCATATGGAATGTTATCTATTGAAATGGATACAAAATAAAAATTAATTTTATTACAATTAAAAAATGAGACATTTAGCAAGCATTGTTAGAAAAATCAATTTACATTTTTCGATCCGAAATAAAATACCCATTGAGCATTTTTCAAATTCTTTATTACTATAAATGTATTTCTCAGGAAGAAAAGCTTAAACTTCATTTAATTTGTGACTAATTTCTAATTAATTAATAATAATATCTTAATTTTGAAATACTTAAAGAATATTGAAGTAGCTGTATTTTAAATAAGTTCTTTTTTTTTTTAAAAAAAAAAATTGAAAAGGTAGGGAGTATATAGATACTGAAAACGGAACAGAAAACTTTGAGCTTGAAAACAAACAAATATCGTTCACGAAAAAAATTTCAATTCTTGACATGCAAGATTTTGACAATTAATCACTGTGAAAATATAATCTACGCATTTGGAAAAAATTTCAACTCTTTCTCTAATTCTTATGTGCATCAAATTCCAATATCCCTGTCACAAATAATATCTATTTTCATTGGATAGAAAAGGGTTAAAATGCAAAATTTATACAATCGAAAAAAAAAATCACATTATAAGTGTGGAGCTGCTTTGGCATGGCGTTAAAGGTGAAGTTGGCTGTGAAGGTGACGATGGTCGAGTTGGAGACGATGAAAATTTAGCATTCTTTCGAACATATTTTCTTGCCCAAACATGTTTTCCATTAATGGAGAATTTGGCTTTACTCTTCCCTTCCAGTACAATTTTAATTACTGTAGGAGTGTAAACGACAAGTCGTGCATACAGTGGCTGTTCTTCTCCTGATACTTCTTGCATATGAATCGCTTCAATAAAAGCTCCATATTTTCTGTCATCATCCCAAGAAAAATACACATTATTATTCATTTATAGATATTAAATTAATTCTAAAATTTATAGACTCACATCATTCATAGACATTAGTAAGCAACGTGATTAAATGTTTGGAAACTGGGTCGCATTCCAAAAATTTATTAAAAAAATTTCAATCACCTCATGAAGAAATCTCTGATTTCATCTTCAGAAATAGGGTAGCCTTTAGAAAAGGTCAAGAAAATAGTTCTATCATCAACTGGCAGACCACCTTTATCTTCCTTCTCCTTCTGTTCATCATCACTTATCCTACAAATCTGTATATGACGTAACAAATCTGTAATTTCATTGTTTGATATCTGTCCTTGATTCCGAGTTCCAAGATTCTCATTCAAATAGCTATGGGTATGAAACCCTAAATTAGCCATATGATGATTATGACTATAAACCAAGTTTCCACCTTGAAAATCCTTCTTTAACTTCTCTGCTTGAAGTAAAATATCTTGAAAAGCTCTTTCGCATACTTGGTGGACAATTTTTGAAACATCATTAAGAATGAAGAATCTATTTTGATGGAAAAATTGAAGGGAGAGTTTAGATTGAGTAAAAGAATGGATTACAGGAATATCATGTAAAAGAAATCTGAAATTTGGTCTATTTTCGATGCAATTTAAGCAAAGAATAGCTTCAAAAGCCAAAGAATTGATTAGGGTATCAGGAAAAGACAAAATTTTGAATACTAAATCACGAACATAGCCTGCTCTTTCTAGCCATAAAAATAGACCCATGATTTGCATTGATTTTATAGGGTTAATATCAAGATTAAGAATGAGTCTAGAGTAAACTATTCGGTCTATATTGTGGAAGATTTTGAACTCTTCTTGAGGCACTGTGGAGGTTAAAAGAATATTTGAAGAAGAAGAAGAAAAAGAAGCCATTGGAAGTACTTTAGATTATGGGTTCGTTTCGATTCTTGGAAAAGGATTTGATATAGAGAAGTGGAAGGGTGTAATTTGGATTTTGGGAACGAAAAGTTGTGTATTTTTGAAAAGATGCCATTGTTGATGCAGAGAAGGAATGTTTGAGTTTTGCTTTCTTTATTAGGGTTTAGGGTTTAATTATGCCTATCCGAGATTGGGTATTTGGTTCCAATTATGCAATGTATTTTTTTTTTCTTTCTTTTTATGAAATATTTTAGCAACAATAAGTAAATACGGGCTCGAAATATGGATGGTCTACTAGATATTTTTAAAATTAAAATATAGTAATTTTTTTTAAGGGGAGCTTGGTTGGTGTAGGAGTTAATTATGACACAAATTGTAATCAATTTTGTTGAACCATAATTAATAACTTTGATTACACAAATGCCATAAATATGGTTTTTTTTTTTTTTTACATAGCCATCTGACTCTACTCCTTTCTTTTCTTACCTTTTCCACTACTCCTCCAATACGCTTGCATCTAGGAGAAATTAGAATGAAATTGCGGCTTTCTCACCTCATACAAGCATTGTCTCTGATTTTTTTTTCCCTATTTTTCAACATGATAACAGAAATTCTATTTACAAGCAATGGATTTTTTTAGTCCATTACTTTTGCGTATTGCTGATTATTACATTAAATTTTCATGCAAGTTATTCATCTTTATTTTGCCTATCAATTGTTTGATTTTATGCTTCAAAGAAAGAAGTTAAAAAAGTAAGATTGGGCAATGTTTATATATTCTTTTAAATAGCAAGACCTAAGAATACCATTAATAAAAACTGCATATTTTTTCTTTTTCATATTTTATGACATTTGATTTTCTGAAAATTAAACAATTTTTAAATGCTAATGTTAATTATTTTCTTATTAAAGCATTATTTCGCTATTTGTTAATTAATTTGATCTTTAGTTTTTCAATTTTAATATTTTTCTATCTATTATCTTGTATTTGCATGCAGTCTAAGTGCTTGACAAAAGTCCTTAGCCACTTCAATTAAAAAAAAAAAAAAAAAATTATCAGTAATTTTTTTTTTGTTAAATAGATAATCTCCCAATAACAACTTTCTCTTTCCATATCTTTGTTTTGCAAGAAGTTTGGTTGTGTATTTATAAAAAGATTATTGTTATTTTATTCTGAGACATTTTGATAAATTTTATCATATCTGACAGTATATATGCTGCCGGTAACTTTTTTCTATTTTTTATTATCCATTTCTATGACTCAATTTAATTGTTGTATCTAAGATAGAATTTCCCCTTAAGAATAACTCATGGTTTTTTGCAGTGGCAAGCAAGACTTTTAGGTAGTGGGCCCAAATTTATAAAAAATCTTAATACGCTTATATATTAAAAGTGTCACAAGTAGTCTGTTTACCTCATTGGTAAGGATAATGATTGTAAATTGTAGAGTTAAGTAATCAGTAACCGGTACCGATTACTGTTACCGATCAGTCGGTAATTAGTTGATCGATCACCATTTTGCCATCACCATTACTAATAATGAATGGTGTTATTAACCGAAATTTTTTTGCTTCACTACCGATTACGAACCTCTAAAACACATTTTAATTTCAAAATGGTGGTCAGTAATTACTGATAACTGATCAGTAATTACTAATCACCTGTGAAACATATTCATTCCACATTCAAATTCAATACAATATTTAGAACACATTCAAATGCTTAATAGCAGCAACAACTAGCACTTCAGCAGCAGCTAGCACTTTAAATTCAAATTCAAAACTCATTCATCATACTCAAAACACATTCACAACAGTCAATTACTCTAAACACATCAATATTCAAGTTCAATGTTCAATATTCATACTCCAAAATCCAAACAAATTTATAATGTTCAATTATAACATAATAAACAACAAACAAGACAACGTAAATGACGTGGATCAACAGCACTTGAAACAACAGCTAGTGGCAGGCAACAACAAAGCAAACACAATGTAAATGCAATGGGGCAGCAGCAGCAGACAGTCATCTCGTAGTTTCATCATTCTTTACAAAATCTATAAGCATAATAAAATAGATAATTAGACTCTATAAGAAAGAAATATTACAAATTTACATATAGCAAAATCTTACCATTTTCAAACAAATTTTAGTCTTTTAGCTATTGCTTAAGTGATTTCATTCTAGTAGAATGACAGATCCAATTTTGGCCACAAATAAGAGCTTCAAACAGTAGTTGATAGAGATCTTCTGAAGGAATCAAACACCCTTCCTCTAGTACTAAAACAAGACTTGGAAGCTACAGTTGAAATTGGGGTGGCAAGAATATCATGGGCTAAGCTAGCAAGGACTAGAATCTACTTGTATTCATTTTCCACTATGCTAATATATCAAACACCTCTCCTTTATCAACTTTAATATTTTCCTCTCTCAAGTACACATCAATAGCAAGGACCAGAAGTTTGATTTGTTTTTATGTGACACTTCTTTCTCAATTATATTCTTCTTAAATTCGAAAAAATATAAATTCTCTTTACTTCTTCAATAATCGATTTAGATGAAGGAATAGAAGTGTGACATTCCAACCCTATACGTCGTTCCGACGTCATTTCATACATTTTGTGCATTTTCATTAAAATGTATCATGATTTGATTTGATAATTAAATTAAACATGGAATATATGATCTGGATTTGATGATATATGATTTGGATAAGAGAAATAAGTTATGTTATAGACTCGTTTGCCGTTGAAAAACACAAACGGAGCTGATTAGGATTTTCGGACCCGCGCGATCAGAAAATGTCGAAATCGCGTAAAATATGAACTGAATGATTTTGATATGTTTTGACATGTTCATGAATATGATTTAAAGAGTTTTGGAACCCTAATTTTATGACGACGTTGTACGGTTTCGGTTCTGTGAAAATCGTCGAGTTTCGGAGTCGGTTTAGGGCACTGACTGAACCACGATACGTTTTTGGATTCCAATTTCTACGAAACTTCACCCATATGTTATTTTAATTATTTTGACCTTAAAACCCTACTAAAATCCAGATTTGGAAGTGGAATTGGGAAAATTTGAGAAAGGAAATGGGTTTGGGTTATTAGGAAACCCTAAAGAGTAAGTTAAGTATGATATTTGTTAATTTTACTTAATATACAAGGAGGAGGTGTAAGTGGGCATTCTGAACTTTGAAGCATGAGGTGTATGAGTAACTAAAGGGGTCTGGACGTGAGGGTTTGAAGGGAGAACAGAAACAAAAGAAAGAAACCAGAAATAAGAGAGAAAACGAGAAAAAAGAGAAAGGGAAGAAAACAGAAAAGAAAAGGGAAAGGGAAGCCAAAATAACTTCATGGCTGTGTTCCTTAGTGTCCAGGGAAGGTGGGGAAGTGGTTAGGAAAGAGAGAGGGATGTCAGGTTGGCCGAAAAAAGGGAGAAAACAGTAGGGTTTGTGAAACAGGGGATAATCGTGAACAGTTGGGAAAAAGGAGAAAGAGAGAGAAAAATATTGTGCATGAGTGGCTTTAATTTGTTGTGAAGGGTTGTAGGAAGGTTAGGCTAGAGTTTCATGTCAAGCTTTGGCCGGGAAATTGGTTGGGGAGGTGAGTTTTGGCCGGAAATTTCTATCGGGGAAAACAGGGGAAGCTGCTAGAAAGCTTCTGCCCGTGGGTGAGGAAGACGACTAAAACGACACGGTAGGCGTGCGTTTTGGGGTTCTGCGTGAGACGCAGGCGTGTGGCTGCGGGCGAGATCAAAACGCACGCAGTTTCTGCGTTTTGATCCCTGCGAGGTGCGCGCGGTGCTAAACAGTACATGGTCGTGCGTGTTGAGGAATTTTGCACCTCTGGTGCCTGGATTTTGGTAATTCCTGTTTTGAACCCCTGAACTTTAAATGTTTTTGCATTTTAGTCCAGCAGAATGAATTTAAGTTTGTTTTCAATTTAGTCCAGCAGATTTAAGTTTTGATTTTTACAATTTGACCCCTGTAGTTTCTATAGTTTTACAAAATTGCACTCCTAGACAGATTTTATAATATTTGGATAATTGCATTTTGGTCCCTCAATTTTAAGTATTTGCACTTTTGACCTGAAAACTTTTATAAATTATGTTTTAGCCCTTCCAGTCTAATTTCAATGTCCTGAATCCGTTTTTAACGTCAAAAATTTATTTTGAGATCGTTTTGAGGCTGAAAATTGAGATTTAAATATTTTGGTTAAAGAATTTAAATAAGAATTGGTTTTAATTATTTGTTTGGTTTATTTAAATATGATTTTGGTTTTAATAATTATAATTATTCTTAATTGTAATTATTATATGAAAAATTGAGATTAATAAATATGTTTATAATGTTATGAAATAATTTTCGTTATGGAAATATACGGATTTACTTTTAAACAGAAATAACTCAAAGATTAAATATGAAATCATGTATCATAGCATATAGGGGTAATTATTTTTGGGTCCTTGAGGTTTGGCCTAATAAACTCTGAGGTCCTTCTATTTTGGAAATTGTATCAACGGGTCCATAACTTTTGAAATAATAGACTCTCAGGTCATTCCGTCCAGAAACAACGTTAGCCAACGGAAAAGTCAACGATTTTTTTTCAAAATGACAAAACTACCCTTTGATTGATTTGAATCAGACCATCCTAATTATTAAATCAAACCTGTAGGTCCCACTCACTATAAAAATTAAAAACAACCAAATTAGGGCTCGAATTTGAGACCTTTAGCATGCTAAACTATATGATACCCAACTACACCACAACACCTTTGTTGTGTTAGATTGACGTGATAATATTTTATTGTGTAAGGCACAACCATTCACCTTTTATCACTTTAGCAATTATCTATTATTTCAATTAAGATTTTATTAAATAATTACATATTTATTTTCTTATCATCCTAGACAAGTCTAAAGGTCTCAGGTTCGATTCAAATAAACCAAAGGGTAGTTTTGTCATTTTGAAAAAAATCGTTGACTTTTCCGTTGACTAACGCCGTTTCTGGATGGAAGGACTTGAGAGTCTATTATTTCAAAAGTTAGGGACCCGTTGATACAATTTCCAAAATAGAAGGACCTCCGAGTCTATTAGGCCAAACCTCAGGGACCCAAAAATAATTACCCCTAGAATATATGAATTTCTGATTTGGTTATTTAAACGACATTGCTATGTTATGCATTATAGGTGCATCGAGTTCTCGAGCGGCGCGAGGTAAGCAACCCGAGGGCCACTCGAGTTCACAGCTGTAGGGTAAGTGCTAAAACCACTTACTTGTATGTGTTTGATATGAACTTTTTAATATTGCCAAATTTGTTATATTGATTTGTTTAGACTGGAACTGAAGTCCGGTCATCTATGAGGTATGAAACTATTGTTATATGTTTTTGGATGAACTGTTTGGACCGATAATGAAGCCTGGTCAATTGGAAATATATGCTATATGAATTGTGATGTTTGTGGTTCCTGAGTCGGTACTGAAATCCGACCGGTTGAGTTATTTGATCTGGTTCACATGATATATTTATATGACAGAATTGCTATGTTTTAACCGGTGCTGAAACCCGGTCATATGTTTATATGAAGCATGACGATATAAAAAGTATGATTTACAAGTGCATATTTAGGACTTAAATTTGGCTGTTGTGATTATCGTAGCCAGTGTTTGCAAATTTCACATTTGAGAAACCACAGTTTTCTCTATAATTTGATGAAAAGGCCTACTTGTCATATATGATAGAAAAAGACCTACGGGTCATATACGATGCAGAATGATCTGGTGTATACTGCATAATAAAGGTTGATCCACAGATCCCTTTTTAACCGACGATATATCCCGGTCTTACAGGTTTGCTGGCCAGCTATGGTTACTGATATGCTGTGAAATTCCCTGGGCAACACTTGGTTGATAAATCACAACTAAAGAAAAAGGAATGACATGTCATTATGCATTTTATGATATGATTTTGATATATATGCTATAAGTGACTTGATATTGAACAGTATTGATATGTTTTGCTGAGATGCCTTATTTGCTATTTGACATTGCTTTGTTTAGCATTTTCTGAGTATGCGACTCACACAAATCGCACCATGTGTTTTCAGGTCTGCTGTTTGAGTGAAGTTGTAACACCCCTGACCTAAAGCATACGTCATTTTGACGGCATTTCACGCATTTCATGCATTTTTATTTAAGTGCATCCGAATATAACATGCTACATGACATTTATATGAAATAATTTAAATGAGAAGTGATTATAAATGAGATAAAATTGTTAATTAAGAGTGGTTGTAAGTTCGTTTACCGTCGAAAGACATAAACGGAGCCGATTAGGGTTTTTGGCTCGCTCGATCGAAAAATAACGAAAACGCGCTTTATTTTAAAGAAAATGAATTTAATGTGATTTTATGTGTTTTCATATGTGATTTAAAGGATTTTGGGACCAAAACTATACGACGACGTCGTTCGGTTTCGGTTCCGCAAAATTGTCGAGGTTTCGGTTCGGTTTAGGGCACCGACCGAACCGCGAAAAATTTCCGGTTTCGGATTTTTACGAAATTTTATATACTTGATTTACGATTTATTTTAACGCCGAAAAAAAAATTATAGCTGTTTTTGACTTGGTTTGATAGGTTAAATTAGAGAAAGATGGAGTTGAGAAAATGAAATAATAAGTAGGGTTTAGCTTTAAGAATGGGTTAATATATATGTATTGTTTAAGGAAGATATTTATATGAATAGGAATTTGTTTTGAATTAGTGGACAGTAGGCATTCATTTGTTTGACTGAAGTGAAAAGGGAAAGAAGGAGCTAAGTTGAAGGAAAGAAAAAGGGTAAGGGAACGAGAAAGAGAGGGAAAGAAGAAAGAGAGAGAAAGTGAGAGAAAAAGGGAAACTAAGGGAAAATTGTGAGATTTCTTTCATCCAATCTGTTCATTTAGTTTCTAGGATGTATTTCAGTTGTTTGGAAGAGAGAAAGGGTGAAGAGATAGACTGGTTGGAGAAGAAGAAGTGAAAAACAAAAAAAAAAGAGGTGCAAATCTGGGTTTCTCGGCAGTCCACGAAGGGTACTTTGGAGCTGTTTATTTTCGTTTTGGGAGTGCATGGGGAGATTTGGCTCCGATGGTCTTGTAGAGAGTATGTAGGAGTAGAGATCTGTGGCTTTAGGTTGCCGGAAAACGGCCAGAGGTGAACATAACGACTGGTGGAAGTTGGGAAGAAAATAGGCCAAAACTGAATCTGGGTAAAAACCAGTGTGGGAAGCCAACTTTAGGCCACCATATCTTTCGACCAGACACCCACCAGAAATTTGGCTCCGATGAAACGATAGAAGGTGTTCCGGGGAAGAGATTGGTAGGTCAAGCTCGTCGGGAGGTGGCCGGAGGAGGACGTACGGTCGCCTGAAAGTTGGGTCGAGGAGCTGTTTTCTGCCCAGACTTAGGAAAAATTTGGAGGTTGAAGAAATGGGTCTGTGTCATATTGCTAAGGGTGGTATACTACAAGTATTCAAAGGAGAAAAATGCATTATAAAAGGCAATAGAGTGCAAAGACTCTATCACCTTGTTGGAACTACTGTAACTGGAGAAGTTGGAACTGCT